>PVKZ01003069.1:0-162482 GCA_004027375.1 Macroglossus sobrinus
ACTTCTAGCTCAGAAACACATTGTGAGAATGAGGTGAAATGATGGGATCTAGCACAGTGCCTCTACACATGATACACTGAGTGACCTGGGAGAAGCCCCTGTCACTGTCTGAATCTCTTCACCTGTAGTTTGGGAGTGATCACCACTACTGCAGGAGAGTTCGTAGAGTAGATGCTAGAATGGACATCAGATTTTGCATCAGGATGGGTGTTTTTGGTGGCAAGTAACAGGATCAGATCTACTGAACAGGGCTGAAAGATGATCTGGAAGGAAAAGATGGATGGTAGAAAGGAGAGAGGGAAGGAGAAAGGGAAGGAGGAAAGGAAGAAGAAAAGGGGAAGGATGGAGGAAGGAGGAAGACGAGAAGGAGGGAAATTGGGAGGGAGGGAAGGTGGGTGGAAGAGAAGGAGGAAGAGAGGGAGAGAAGGCGGTTAGATTAGGCTGAAGGGGCTGTACAGTCCACTGTGTGTGTGTGTGTGTGTGTGTGTGTGTGTGTGTGTGTGTGTCCCCATACCCAGAGGTGGTCCTGGTATGCATCAGGCCCTTGACTAATTTTGTTGACTGGCTATGGAATTTCATAGGAGAGATGGTGATGATGACTGTCTCCTGATTTTTCTTTGATTTGACACTGAATGTCCTTTGACTTGGTGTCTTGTGACGCTCACCACAGAGAGTGAAGAACATGACTCCACTGGGGAGTCATCTCTCCAGCAGCTTCCTTCTCTGCATTCCCGTCTACATCCTTTTGCCTTCAGATGTGCTCATACCTCTGCCATCAGTGGCCAAAGGGTCACTTTGTCCTTGTCTTCACCAAGCCTCCCCACTGCCACCCTCCCTGCTTAGGCTGCTTCCTATAAGCAGAGCCCGAGGCAGGTATTGGGTACCTGTGATTTATTGAGGGAGCTCTTGGGGAAAACCTGGAAGGGAGGGCAGCAGGAGGAGGCAGGGGAAGAAAACAGCGAGTTTCAGGAGAAGTCTGGCCTCAGCTTGAACCCGTGGGCCCTCTGGAGAGTGAAGGGCACTATGGAACTACCCCTCATTGGGGAAATGGGAGTGGACCTTGTAACAGTCAATCATTGGTCAATCATTGCTCCTGGGGAGTATGTTAAGGATAAGGCATAAGCCTTCTTGGCATTTATTTCCAAATGCTTGAGGGTACTTCTTCAGTCAAGGAGTGGTTGTGAGCAATGAGCTGGCCCCCTCACAGTAGGATGAGGGATAGGTGTGCTGCCCTGTAAGGGGGATCTGGGCTTGGCACTAACAGCACCCGCTGCCCTCACCAATCTGGCCACACCCATGCTCTGGGCCATGCAGGCAGGTGGGGAGCTCCCTGGCCTTCTGCCCCAGTGCTGTGCAGAACTGGGCCCTTAAGTTTTCTGGAGCCTCAATTTGTTTTCAGTAGAAAGAGTGCCTTGGACTAGATGAGAGGCTACTGAGCACATTTTAAAGATTGGGAAGTGTCAAACGATGCTCTGGATTTCTGCTCTCCCTTAAAACTAGGATGGTCCAGAACCTAGAGTCCATCATCTTGCAGGGCCATCGGTCAGCTGGCGCCCATGCCCCTCATCAGTGGCAGCTGCAGGGCTCCTCTGACATTTGCAGTCAGGGACTAAGTGACCCCACTGGCTTCTGAGCTTAGACATTCTGTCTCTGTATTTTGAGTAACATTTCTTTTTACTGAGTATTTACTATATTTGGCACTGCAGCCAGCTACTTTATGCCCGAAGATGACAAGTAATTCTCAATCTCTTACCAGAAAAAAAAAGGAAACTGAACTTTCAGTCTGCTGGGAATGGGCACAATGAGAGAGACACACATTTTGGTGGCCACATCAAGGAGCTGTTTCTAGATTCTTCCACATCCAGGGGACCCTCAAAGCTCTGCTTGCTGTCCAGACCTCTCTCCTGAACTCTAGATCCCCATGTCCTGAGGCTTTCTCTCATTCTCCCTGAGATGTGTCACCAGTGCCCCAGACCCAGCACATCTAGACGGAACCCACATCTCTCTGCGGGAGGGAGGAAGGACAGTGCTTTGGGGATTTCAGCATGCAATGCCACTTCTGGTGACTTGTGCACTTCTGGGATGTTGGCCCCTCCTGGACTCCAGGAGATAGGCATTCTGCAGGCTGAGGCCACATAATGCAGTTTTTCAGCCTGGGATTGGTTGATGACAGACACAGAACCTGGTTTGACCAAGGCCAGAGCAGGGCTGGCTTGGGAAGGGGTCTGAGCATGCTTGTACATGTGTCTATGAGAGTGTGTCAGTGGGACAAGACAGAGGCAGGAGATCAGAAAGAAGACTGCTGTTTGATGCAAGCAGGAGGTAATGGTGGCTTGAACCTGGGTAGTTTCCATGGCAACTGAGAGCCAGGGATTGCAAAGAGATGGAAGGGAGAGAACCAAGAGGTCTTGGCAGTGGTAAGGCTGGGAGGGTGGGTTGGTCTGGATGGCTTCCAGGAACTGGCTGGTGTCCATGGTTGACTGGCAGCTGAGCGGGCAAGGGTCCTAGAGGGAACAGAGCCTCACCTGCAGTTTTTCCTTGGTTGGTCAGCTGTGTCTAGTCCCACAGTGGGAAAGCATTCACTGACCTTGCAGGAGGGCGTGAACACCCTACTGCAGGGCCGTGTACAGGTGCGGTGGCCTGTGCAAGGTTGTGCAGCGGGGCTCAGAGTCTGAGCCATAACTGCTACTCTCTCTGCTGCCTCCCCACTCAATCTGATCCAGGGGCCTTGGGACTCCTGAGAAGTCAGGAGTCAGGCCCCTTCCCTCTGCCTTAGGGACCGCACCCTTCCCATAGCCCAGACTTCGCTTCTCCTGAGTGACCTTCTTCTGGGATCCACATCCAGGAGATGAGCTCAAGTGCTATTCCTGTCCGGTGATATCATTGGCCCAGGGCTGTCCCCTAAGGCTGGAGGACACAGCCCACTTGTCGTCTCAGAGGCCCCTTCCTTCGCTTTATCACGCACATCCATGCTCTCTCTCACACGTACACTTATATACACTCATACATATACCACATACTCTCACACTCACATTCTCAACATATGCCAGAAACGTACAACCTCCCACACCTATGCTTTCTCCCCTGACATATCCTATACAAATCCTCTTGCCCTGCCCAGCCCTAGTACACACACTACTCAGCCACGTACTCATACATACCCACCCAATGGTCTGCATTTCCGTGTGTGCACACTCTCACATCCATGTTCTGACGGATGGCCACCTGAGGATTATGCACACCACACATTCACTATGATCCTGCCAACACGCACACTCTCTTGTCTCTGACACATTCATTCATCCACCCACAAGCCCAGAGTGCAAATCACCCATGTGCACTCTCATCCCTGAGTTCACACCTGCAAACCTGTATGTTTCCTATGACTGCCCCAGGGAGCTCTGAGAAAGTGAGTGTCACGCAAGGAGGCTGTGTTGCCCCATCTCTGCAGGGCTGTCCTGGAGTTGGGGAGGAGGAGGCCTATGACCCAGAGTGCGGGGCCAGCCCACAGGAGTGAATATGGGAGAAGCCCGAAAAGCCAACCCTAAACCTGTGACAGGGGGAGTTTTGTCCAGGTCAGAGCTGGCTGGATGTTGGAGTGCACTAGCTATCAATGGAGGTGTGCAAGCATAAGTTAAACTGCTCCTTGTTGGAAAAGGTATAGGAGGGCCTCAGCCCAGAGACCCTGGGAGCTGAGTGGGGGTGGGAAGGAGGAGCTGGGCCAGGTGAGGAGCTCAGGGGTGATGAAGGGGCTGGCTGGGGCGGGGAAAGGGACAGGAGGGGGGCTGGAGGGACAGGTAAGTTAGGGGCCAGTGGTTCCAGAGGGTGAGGGCTGTCTCGCCATGGCCGCCATAACTCAGTCGGGGTGGACAGTTTCCTTTCTCCTGTCTGATTTACTGCCTGCTTTGGAGGGGTGAGGCCCATTCTTTGAACTTCAAAGGGAGCAGTGAGGGAAGCCCTGTAGCCTGCAGAGCCCAGGGGCCTGTCCTCATCGGCTGAGAGAGGTTTCTGGTCCTGTGTCTGCTAGCCACTCCCTGAGGCTTGCCAAGCCTCAGCCTCCTGGTCTGTAAGGCGTAGTCAGGAAGTAAAGTGAGAGGAAGGCAAGAGATTGAGCTGAGGCACTTGCTTTGAATGCAGAGGGCTGTGACACCCAGGGGTCTATTCTAACTTTTCAGTCCTGTAAACTCTCTTTAGGATGGAGAGGGGACTTGTCATGTCTTATATTTTTAGGAACTTAAAAAAAAATTCATCACATGTTTTCATCTTCACAAAGACAGAGGCAGGGGAGGCATTCCTATTCCCCCCTCCCGCCCATTTTGCAGGTAGGTGAATCGAGGCCCAGAGACACTAGGTCTGTCTCCTACCCACACAGAGAAGTCTCTGGCCCTAGCCCCTGCTCTCTCCCTGGAACTGTCCTGTGGCTTGTGCACCTGGGGTTAAGAGGCAGTGTATTTGCTGAGTTTCCCCCCACTTTTACTGAAGAATTTACTGGCCTTGGCTCTGCCACTGTACCCTGTGGAACTGCAGGCTGCCCTCCCTATCTCTGGGCCTCAGTTTCCTCATTTGTATGACAAGGTCGTACACCAGTGCTCTGACACTTAACATTCAGGGCAGGTGTCGGTTGATGTTAAAAAGATAGAAAGTTTCCCACAAAAATCTGGATTTCCATCTTGTCTTAAAGTAGCAGAAACTTTGGTCATACTGGTGTTCCCAGCAGCTAACCACTGGCTGGAGCTGGGAGCAGTTCCCCATTAGGTAGAGGACACGATCTCTGGTCCCCAAACCCCTTCAGCCAGTGCCCTCACTGATGTGCTCTGCCTGGCTCCCAGAGCACAGCTTGTCTGAACAGACCTTCTTTGGAATCCCTGCTGTGTTTCTTACCTCCTGTGTGACCTTGGGCAAGTTACTTAGCCTCTCTGAGACTCAGAGTGGACTAAAGCCCATAGCACATGGAGAGGCTTAGCACCGGCCTTTTCGGTATTTTGTCTGTGCTTAAGAGACATCATGGCTGACTGCAGATGAGCTTGGGATAGCAGAAGGAGCGCTGAGGGCCTTGTCCTCAAAGTGTCCACAGGAGATGAGCTGGAATACAGAAAGAACCAGCATCAGAGCGAGGCAGTGTGCTGTGGGGACTGGCTGGAGCTGCGATGCCAGAAGGGACCTGAGGTTGAGCCTTGGTCCTGACACTTCTCAGTGGGTTACTTAACCTCTTTAGGCCCATTTTGGTGGGCTGCTCGTCCCTTGAAGCCTCATGACGGGGTGGTTATGGGGATATAAGTGGATTACGTGTGGGGAAGTGCCTGGCATTAACTGGTGCTTGGTGAGGGCCAAGGAGAGGCACCACTGAGGGAGGGTGAGCACTGGGAGGGCCTTCTGGGAGACCAGAAAGTCGAGGAGGGTTTTGACAGGAGGGTCTACAGATGAGGGTGGAGGGAAGTATGGGAATGAGGGAGGGAAGCTTGGTCAGGTGGTGGCTAGTCTGGGGAGGACTGTGGGAGTTGCTGGGGGAAGTGGGGCTGGCAGAAGGCCGAGGAAGTGGTCTGAGGTTTTCAGGTCAAGCCTGGCAATGGGGAGCTGGGGAGTTCTTGAGCAAGGGGACACCTGTTTGTCTTTAAAGTGAGTTGTGGTGTAAAAAGATACACTTCATGCCCCTCTTTTGGGGGATGATAAAATCATTCTTCTGAAAGATATTACTTTGGAGCCCTGAGATAGCAGTGCCATTGCAGGTAAGGTTTGGAATTTTTAACTCAAATACTCACCTGCCCCCCTGGTCTATCCTGAACATCAAGCACTTCCTGAAGACCTGCCAAGATGAAATGGGCCAGAACCTTGGGTTTAAATTGACGAGGGGGTCAGATCCAACCCCACCCCTGTGTGCTATGGCGGAGTTCCCCGCATCCCTTGAGACTCTGTTTCCTCATCCATGAAATTCAGAGATGAACCATCTAGACACTTGCATGTTTCCTTTTGGTGTGGGCATGTTCTGGGTTTTCATCTTTAAGGGCGAAAGTGTTTTTATAGAGGAGGGGAGTGGGAGCAGTCACCTCGACCCTTGTGGGGTAGGTTTGAAGCGAGATTTGTGTGGCTGGTTGGGGGACAGCAGGAGCGGGGACCCTCTCAAGCTGTCTTTTGATGCTGCCATGGTGCAGAAATAGACAAAGGTAGAATGTTCAGCTTTTACTGTGCACTGGTCCTCGTTTGAGCCCCAGAGAGTGACACCTCAGGCAGAAATGTGTGAACTGCACCCCAAATGCAGCCAAGTGGCAGCAGTGGCCTCCTCTGCCGACTGAGAAAGAGGAGCCAGTTGTACCAGAGGGAGAGTCTCAGTTGGGAATGTGTGCTGTCTCCTGGAAATGATTTGGGGGCCATAAATTTTCAGTAGCGAAGCAATCCTCAGAGTTTTCATAATACTGAAAAGTTTAGACTTGTCTTGAGGGGTAACAATTTCACCCAAGTAATGAACTAGCTCCAACTATTTGTTGTTGTAGAGATGGATTTTTTTCCCCCTTAAGGTGGAATCCTCCTCAAATTTCATGCTCTGCTTTAACTTGTTTTATTTCACCTGGAACACGAATAAAAATAGCCATGAGATATATGGATGATGCAGGGAGGAAGGAGAGCAGAACATTCGCAGAGCACTTACCTAGTGCTGGGCCTGGCTCTGGGCCAACAGGGCAGACCCCTCGGGCCAGGCCCTGCACTGGGCTGGGCGGTGCTGACCTCGCCTGCTCCAGGAATCCTCAAGACAGAAATCTCAGAGGCATCTGGCAGCCTGCCCAAAGTCTCACAGGTGGACATTTGGGAGCCAAGATTCAAATTCAGGGCTGTATGACTTGAAAGTTCATTTTGGGGGAGAAATCCATTCAAGGCAAATCTCTTGAATCCTTACTCAGAACTCGCAGTCTGAAGCTTATCTGCAGAGGCCAAGATAATACTCTCTCCAGTTGAAGTACCCACTTCGAGTGAGAACAGGATTGCAGGGAGGGGATGTTTAACATAGTTGATTCTAGGCTGCTTGGAGTCTTCTCAAGCCCCTTAGAAGTCCTGTTTCCATGCCAACCATTGCTGTGCCACTCACAGGCATTTTTATCGACTCATTAAACCAGGTCTTGAAAGGATGCCAGAGGGAACAGTTTCTGAGTAGAAGTGGTCATTTGCATGTCATTTGCATATCCAGTAATTTTTCTGGGTTCTCCCCAAATGGGCCAACTGACACAGTGAATGTGTTATCTCTTGAGCCCTACTTGTCTGAATAAAAGGGTCTCAAAATTGTGCTGTATGTTGATGAAGAGGCTGAGGACACTGAGCCCAGAGAAGGGCAGATTCAGCGCCCCGTCACTGTGCCCCAGTCCCTGCAGGCTGTCCCCGGGCAAGGGCAGCAGGGGGGTCTGAGGGCCCATACATAAAGCTGGCTTAAAGGAGGAGGGAGAGCCCAAGGAGGACAGAGTCCCACCCTTAGTCAGCCAGAATGTTCTGTGAGCAGAACTGTTGAGACAGAGTTTTTTGTTTTTGAGAACAGTCTGCCTTTATTAGCACCACTGGGAGCATTATATATGTTATCTCACATTGTCCTGTGTAGTGAGGCATGGTTATGCTATTCTACAGGCGAGGAAGGGAGAAATCACTTGCTCCACGCCAGATAAGAGGTTCAACTGGAGATGGTAGAATGTGAATGCTGGGAGAGAGGCAGGATCCAGTGAGCTCAGGAAGCACACAGAGGGCATGTGAGGAGACAAAACTGTGGAAGGAGGTGTATTAGTCAGCTAGGGCTGTGTAACAGAGTACCATAGGATGGGCAGCTTAACTTGCAGACATTTATTTTCTCACAGTTCCGGAGGCTGGAAGTCTGAGATAAAAGTTTCAGCAGGGTTGGTTGTTTTGAGGAATCTCTTGGCATGTAGACTTCTGTCTTCTCCCTGTGTCTTTACAAGATCTTCCCTCTGTGTGTGTCTGTGTCTTAATCTCCTCTTCTTATAAGGACACCAGTTAGGCTGGATTAGGGCTCACCCACATGACCTCATTTTTAGCTTAATCACCTCTTTAAAGACCCTGTCTCCAAATACATTCACCTTCTGTGGTATGTGTGTGTGTGTGTGTGTGTGGGGGGGGTAGACATCAACATTTGAATTCGGGAGGAACACAATTCATTCCAAAACAGTGAATATTGTCATGTGGGTGTCAGTAGGAACAAGGAGGAGAAAATGAAGAAGTAAGGGGTGTGTGAGAACCTATTTCTGGAAGCATTGAATGCCATTACTGTGTGATGGACATATGCCACAATCTCCGAAATAGGGAGCATATGAGACAAGGGACAAAGGGTGTCTGATACATTTGTTAAGCTAGTGAATATAACTAATGGAATCACTGCTTTAGGAAGCCAGAGTCCCTGCTGACATTTATTTTTTTGACAGACACTCACCAGGCTCTCTGCTGTGCCAGCTGGACACAGGGAGATGATGGGAGTTCTGGGAAACAATTCAAGGGACAATTGGCATCCTTAGTGAGGAATATTGGGAAGAGGCCTGCATAGACTTTGGGGCAGGCACAGAGTAGGAATTTGCCATTTCTGCCCAGGAAGAGGGAAGTGTCGTGGAGGTGGCATGAATCAGGAGACTACATAAGAATGTTCCATGCAGAATACTGGAATCCAGGCTTAGGGAGCACAGACAGAAGCACCCATGGGCACCCTTGAGACTCCAGATCTGAAATCTGGCATGCTTCCATTCTTCTTGGGTATACTAGTGGACACATCTCTCAGGCTGGCTTGCACTTAGTGACTGAGTTCTGGTCACCAGGCCATGTGCAGAAGTGACTCATACCATTGGGTGGGGAAATCTCCTAGGAGGAAGGAGTCCAGGTGGGCACACCTTGAATGTTCAGCTGCTATTTGTGCTATTGCCTTATTCTCAAGACCACCCTGGGGTCTGCCAACCCCAGACCCCAACAACCCCACAGACTTGTCCAACCTCCACACTGAGGTCTGCAGGGAGCACACACTGGATTGGAGACAGCTTTGCTAAACCTTCCCACTTCTCAGATGATGAAGTGGTGGAGCTGAGAACCATAGTGAGTACAACAGAGAGGTGAATGGCTTTAATTCTCAGTTTGAGTCCTGGCCCTGTTGTGTGTCATCAATATAAGACAGTGTCCATCCTGAGAACCTGCCCACCTGACCTGCCTTGCTCCAGAACTGTCATCCCTGGGTCCCTGCAATGCTTGCATTAAATGATCCAACCAAGGGTGCCCCTTTTTCCTGTTATTCATTCCCAAACATTTGCTGAGGCATTACTGTGTGCCAGGCTGTGTGTCATGTGTTAGAGAGACCCTCCCAGAGCCGACAACCTTTGAGAAACATGCACAAATGGACACGTAGGTATAACCTATAGGGAAGTGGGGAGGACTGAAGAGATGGGTAGGTTCCTCAGTGAAATGGGAGCCATAGGAAGCTTGAAAGCAGGGGTGCACATTCTGATGATGCTTTTAAAAGATCACTCTTACTGCTGAATGGAGGAGTGGTTGCAGGAGGTAAGAGTGGGGAGACCAAGGAGCCCTAAAAGAGGATGGCAGCAAGGACTAGGGCACTTAGCAGCGGACGTGGAAGGAAGCCATGGCTTGGGAAGAAATTTAGAGAGAAATTAAGTCAGTAAGACCTGGTAATGATTTGGGGAGGGAAAGAGGAGATAAAGGAGTTACAAGTGATCTAGGATTCTGGCCTGGACTCCTCTGTGACTAGAGGTGCCACTTACTGAAAAGGTGAAGAACAAAGCATAACAAATTTGTAGTTCACTCCGATACACGAAGGATTAGAGATGCATTTGGATATGCAGGTCTGAGGCAGAGACGAGATCTCCTATCTTTCTCTTCCTTATTCCTTCCACAGATACCTCTTTGAGGCCTTCTCCATGAGCTGGAGATGGAAAGTTTTTTCCTGGAATTCTAGAGCTTGTGGCCCACTGGGGTCCCTCTTTGCCTCATCAGCAGTATCACGTAGGGTGTAGGCTTAGCTGCTGGGATAAAGAACTCCTAAAACACAGTGGCTTAAACAAAACAGAGGGAGTGAGATGGAAGACACTGGGAGGGTTGGGAGCAGGTTGATTACTTCTTTCACTTTATGCTCCAGTAAGGTGTTCCGGGGCTAGGAGGGGACTTTGGCATCCTCAAGACCTCCATTTCTGAGTTCAAGGTGATTACTCCCATGCTCATTTTCTCTCATTTATCTGAGAAGGAAAAGAGCAAGGGGAAGGCATGCCCAATCCTTTCATGGGTACCATTACAAGTGGACACATTTCTTTGGCTGACTTCCCACTGACTAGGACCAATTTGATGCCCACAGATCTATGCTACAATCTAATGCTGCAAGGAAGGCTAGAAGATGCAGTTTCCAGGGAGATGACAGAGTAGCCATGTTTCAGATAACCTTTAGAAGGTTCTTATTCCTGGGAAGAGGGAAGTGTGGAGACTTTTGTGCAGTCCATGGTCTCTGCCTTATAATCTGGATGTAGAAAGCCATGCAATGCCTCTGGGGTGATAGCCCTCACATGGTGCCCAAGGTGGTGTGCAGCAGAGTGTTTTAAGGGAGGGAGGGACCTCTGGGAACCACAGGTGGTTGATTTCGGCATGCTGGTTGGCTTTTGACTCAGTCTTGCCAACCTGATTATGAGGCCTTGTTGGAAATTCCGCTGTGTACCTTTATGAGGCAGATTCCCTGAATCCCTCAGCAGTAGCCCTACAGGTGATCCTCTAACCTGACTTGCACATCTACCCTGAGCACCTCCCTTATGAGATGCTCACTCCCTTATTGATACCCTTTTGCTTCTCTGGACTTCCTGACTGAGAGAAAGCTCTCGTCCTAAGGAACTCTGATATCCTCCTGTGGCCATCTACCCAATCTTCTCCCTCCCCAGTTGTCAATTTCAGCTCTACTCTCTGCTAACCTTTTCCCTGAGACAATCCTGCAGAAATTTGGGATTGAACAATGGAGACCTCTAAAATTGCTTTTCCATCAGTAAAAGAGCCATGTCTTGCTGTCCAAGATTCCTGGGGCATTCAAACCCTCAAGGTCTCCTCTCAAATATCTATGTGCTGTGATGCTGAAGGAGGCATTGTGGGTGGGCTATGTCCAGTTATGTGAACTTGGACAAGTTGCTTCATCTCAATGGGCCGCACTTTCCCTGTTTTAAGGTGGGAACTAGCAGTTCGAAGATTGGGTCTGATTCCCACCTCTAGCATTTATTAGCTCTGGACCTGGGGCCAGGTTTGCCATCTGTCTAGGCCTCAGTTTCCCCATCTTTAAACTGGAGGTAATGATGAATAATGCTAACCTCACAGAGATGTCAGGAGGTTCAAGAAGCTCAGGCTTGTAAAGAAGTTGGTATGGGGCTGGGTGTAGGCAGAGCCTCTGGAGCTATGCTATTTCCAAGTGGTAACCAGATTTTTTCTTCCCTAGATGGCTTGTGCTACCCCATGGCTTTTTTCTACCTTTTCCTCCCTGCCCTCAATTTAATGAACCAGCATCATTCTGGTTTTTGAGCTTCAAAAGCCTAGATCTACTGGGAATGGAAAGTCTCATGGGAGGTCTTTAAAAAGGTCGTGAAAGTTTATCATGTGCTGAGCACTGTTCTGATTATTCTGCACACATTATCCCCTGGTTTCTAGTGCCGATCTATGAGGCAGGTACCCTTATTATTTTATTTCGCAGATGAAAGAACCAAGACACAGAGTGGTTATGCATGCCACCCAGGGCTACGTAGCTGGTGATGGCAGAGGCAGCATGACTTTCGGGCTTCTATATTTTCCCCATTGTACTGTTCTGTTGTGTGATTCAGTATGAGTCAGAGTCCCCAGCAGCCTCTCCCAACACTGAGGGAAGTTTTCTAGGTTCCAGAGCATGGTGAAGAATTTCCAGGCACTCAGGTGGTTCAGTGGCCCTTGATAGTACATGGGCTTGGTCTGCCACCCATAGTAGCAGGGGCTGGTGGAGTGGCAGAGGACCAAGAGGAGGCACTCAGAAGCTGTGGGCTAGAGCAGGAGAGATGATGGCCTAATGGGTCTGGCGGTGGGCTGGGGAGGTCTTCCCCAAAACAGAACCAGATTGAAGGTTTCACACCTCCAGGGTTTCTGGGGGAAAGGCGGGCACACCCAAATTGACTGATATTCTGTCAGAGTAGAATTCAAAAAATAAATTAGAGATATAAACAATTCTTTTAAATAATTTCTTGAACATCAGAGGCTGTGGATTGTCATCCAGGATTTATGCTCAATGTATGTCTATGATTATTGTCTTATTGCTGTTATTGTACAACTGTGGAGGCAAAATGAAATCGTGTACATGTTGCATGCATGTATGTATGGTTATAGATGTGTATACGCATATGCCTGTCTGGTGTGTGCAACTGCAAGTATGCCTTCTGTGGTGTGTGTGCACAGAAACTCTCTCTGTGATCCCAGTCCCCAAAAGGCTGTTTTGTTTCTCACCCTTTCATATTCAAATGTTCTCAGCATGCCCTGGAGATTTATGGGTTGATTGTGTATTGTTGGAGAGGGGTGAGTGGATGAGCTCATCACTGAGCTTGTGATGGTAATTCTTGCCTGAGCCTGGACTACCGGCTACATCCTACATCTGCCTGCTTCAGAGGGCTTGCCCCACTCCACGCCTGTCATTGTCTGGGTGCCCAAGCCATTCAATGAATCCAGAAATGTGAAAGAATATCAGTGACGACAACAGCTGAGATCCATCTATTGGGAGTGACTCTGCAGTAGACACAGTTCTAAGCCCTCTTTCTGTTTCACCTCTTTGTAGCTCTGTTTTAATGAAGGAGGAAACCGAGATGAAGATGTTCAAGGACAGACAGCTACTAAGTGGAAGGATCAGAACCCAAGTATATGGTCCTCAGAGACCTCACCTCACCTACCACACTGACTGCTGTAATCCTGGCTAGTGCCTGGCTAGTAGTGGGCTAGTGGTCCAGTGGGCTAGTATTGGGTGGAAAGGGCTGAGCCCCTCTGAGAGGCTGAATGCCCTCCTCCCTGCTCCTTGTCAACCCCAATTTCTGCATAGGCTCTCACTCCCTCATCTCCGCCATTCTTTACCACATTATTGCTGCCTTAATCCTGCCTAGTCTGCCTAGTCCCTTGTGTCTTAGACCCTGCTCTAGCCTTGGGCCTGGCCTCCTGGCTTCCTGGGGGCTCTCTCATCCTCAGTACAGCTGCTGGGGTGTCCTTCCTAAAATCTCCACTACTCCTTGGCTTATGCTCCATGTCTCCCATTGTGTTTGAGTCAAAGCTCAAACTTCTCCTGGCATTTAGAGCCCTTTCAGAATCTGGTCTTGTCCCCCAGCCTCAGCCGCACTGTTCTGGGGCAAGGTGAGCAGGCAAAGGACAGAGCTGGGACTAGTGCTGAGCGCCTCCGTGGGAGAAACATGAAAGTGGGACTGGATTTGGATCTGAGCCAAATGAAGGGAGGTGGCCATTCAGACAGGAGCAGCTGGGAACAGCGGCTCCCACCCTCAGCTGCAGAAGGGCTCAGCTGGAGGCTGCTTAGGCACTGGCCCTTAACGCCCTGAGCCTCTCAGATGTCCCTACTCCACCCCTGCCTATAGAGAGGAGGAGAGGGACTTTCCATAGGTCCAGGCTGTGGGCACATAGAGGAAGCAGAGATTCACGGACCCAACGGGCTGAGTGGCATCTTGCCTTGGGGTAGACAGAAAGGTGGGGTGGGGTGGAGCTCTGGAGTCAGATACTCTTGGGTTTTTCTCCCTTCTCTACCAACTTTGGGTCAGCAAACCTCTTGGTGCTTCAGTTTCTTCACATGAGAAATGAGAAAAACCATCGCATTGCAGAGTTGCCGCTAATGTCAAGAGGTTCCACTGGAGAAGGGCCTCAATTGAGAAGGGCTAATTCTATTTCTTTTAAATAAAAATGGCATTTCTGTAAGAAGTTTTTCTCAGTGGAGTCCTGGGATGCCATCTCCTTTTACCTGTGTGATCTCTCTGAGCCTCAGTTTCCTTATCTATGAAGAGGGCATAGTAAGAATCCTTGCTTTGATATGGTGGCCTGAGCACCGAATGAGGTAGAGCTGTGAGCACGTAGCAGGAGCTTGACCTCCTCAGGCATGCTTTTCCTACCAGCCAGCCTGCCCGCCTTCACCTGGGCCGTCCTGGGGCTTGGACGTCAAAGATGCTCTGCTAGTGTGGAGGGAAGAGGGCTTAGGGATCCTGTTACTGCTGAATGGGTCCAGCTTCCTCACAGCAAGAATCACACTAACCTCCGCAGCGGAGATCACCATCTGACCAAACGGTAGGGAACGGTGGCCTGCTGCTGGGTTTCAGAAGAATCACATACCATCACAGGCTCCCTCTCGAATACGTACCAACGAACTTGCCTGGCCACTCCGGCCCTCTCTAGCCTCAGTCTTCCCAACTATACAGGATCTCCTCCAGGTCACAAGAGTATGTGGTGTAAGGTCTAGGTGGAAACACGTGGACTGCCCACACTCCACTAACTCTGCTCACTTTAGATATGGAGAAACAGGCCTGGTGAGGGAAGAGAAGTCATTCGAGATTACTCAGCGCACCAGTAGCAGGGCTGGGACGTAGATCCAGGTCTTTGGGCTCAGTGAGAAGCCAGGGTGCCGGCGGAGGCAGTGAGGTTAGTTAGAACCATAGGCACCAAGGACAGGGGCCCAGGAGCCAGGGAGCATCAACCAGGAGAGGAGCCACATGAGGAGGTCAGTTTAGCTGAAGGAGGGCCTTGGCATACGCTTGTTTGGACACCGTCCCCGGCTCCCCCTGCCCATGGGGCCAGCCAGGCTTCCAGAGCAGCATCTGAGGTTGTAAACAGTTGGCCTCACTCACCTCTCCACTGCCATCTCTGGTTGAAGCCGCAGTCTCACTGAAGTAGGCACTCTGCCTGGAGACAATTCTGCATTTTTCTATTTCCAGGCCACCACTCATGCTATTTCCTAGTCTGAAGGCCCCTTCCCTTTAACAACATAACATGCCTTTTCCAATCTCATTTCTTACCCTACTCTTGTTCACCACTGTATCCCCAGTGTAGGTACACAGTAGCCCCTCTTTGAAAACAGCTGTTGAATGAATGAGTAACCTTTGAATGTGGCCCTCATCAAAATGCCTTGTTGCTATCTTTTTATCTATTTCTCTCACCACATAAACTGGGAACTCCTTTAGGGTAGGGGAAACGTTTTCCTTCTGTATCCCTGGCTCCTGTTCTTAGGTCTGGGTCAGACACATGCTTGAGGATCATCAATAAATAAAGTAAATGTAGCAGCTTGTTCAAGAACAGCAACTGCAATTCTCTCCATCCTGGTACCTAGGCCCCTCTACAGTGGGACTTGTCCCCTCCTCCACTGGTGGAGTTCATTTTCCCTCCCTTTGGCCATGTGACCTTATTTGCACAATAGAATGCGACAAAAGTACTGGTCACGCCAGTTCTGAGGCTGGGCCTTAAGAGGCCTTGCAGCTCCATCTTTGTGCTCTTGGGATACTGATCTCAGACTGGCATGGATGGAAGCTGACCTGCCATTGGGGTGAGGGGAACAGATGCTCCAGACAACAGCCAGCACCAATTGCCTCTGGAACCTTCTAGCAGAGCTGAATGGAGCTGCATGAGTGTGCCTAGGCAAGACCAGACAAGGACACGCCTAGATTTGCCAATCCATAGAACAGAAAGAAATAATAAATAATTGTTGTTTTAAGCCACTATGTTTTGAAATGGAGTGTGTTACACAGTACTGATAACAGGTAACATTCTTGATTAGAAATCCAAGACATTCTGAGATGCTGTGGGATGAACCTGGGTTTTGAAGAGTGTCTGGAATCTCACGCAGGCTGGCCTGCTGGTGATGCTCCTCCCAAAGGGAGGAACAGGAAATCTGATTATTCACTAATTCATTCATTTGGGACTATTTTCTGCTCATTCCAATGCTGTAGGCTGAGGATCCAGAGATGGATCCCCAGCTTCTGTCTTTAAAGTGCTTCCTATATCATGAGGCAGACGGACAGAAAAGTCATCAACAGCAATGTGAGGTGGTGAGGGCTGTGATAATAATAGATAGGGCGGCTAAGCCGGTAAGAACTTACACAATAATATTAACAAGGTAATTGTGCACCATGTCTCAGGAACATTCCTAAGCACTTTACATGTACTCCCTCATATAATTCTCACAACAGGCCACAGCACGAGGAGGAAAAGTCTTGTTATTTTCATTCCCAGTTTATAGATGAGGACACCGAGGTACTGAGTAGTTAGAAAACATTTCTTGGGTAAGAAAGCCAGTAAGTGGTGGACTCAGAGCAATGAGGGAGCCCAGAGGAGGGAGTGACTATATCTACCAGGGGACAAGGGAAGATTTTTATAAGAATGAGCCATTGGATCCGGTCTTTGAAGGGTGCATAGTGGTCCACCAGGCAGAGAAGCAGCAGGAACAGTGTGTGCAGGCCCGAGGCAAGAGGAAGAAGCTAGAGGTGGCCCAGCCAGGGGCATCACACTGGAAACCATGGGTCTGCCCTGTGCCCTGACACTGGAACCAGGCAAGAGAGGAAACCACAGCCTGAGGGACAGCAACGGGACCTGGGAGAGCTCTGTGTAAATGAACTTCATTCTAAACAGAAAGGAGAGTGGGGCTGCTGAGACAGACCCCTTCCCCAGCCACCCCAGGATCCTGGTTCTCTGTGAGGGATAGAGGTGGAGGCTGAATCCTGTGCAGAAGAGCAGCATGTAGGGATGCAGCTTTGGGTGACCATGAGCTCCTATGTATTCACTATTTATTTATTGATCACTTTATCATAGGGCAATATAGCTTTTCCTCAAAAATGGGATACTTTGAAAACAAACAAGTGAATTTAAGTGAAAGGTGTGTGTAAATCAGGATGTACGGTCATACAGCATACATGACATCTTCTGTGAGCTTTACAATTATTAACTCATTTAATTCTCCTGACAATTATCATAAAGGGGGTTGCTGTTATCCCCATTTTCCAGATAAGGAAACTGAAGCACAGAAAAAAGAAAGTCTCATATACTACCACCTACTTTGTGTTAGGCACTGAGCTAGCTGGGCCATTTCACACAAATCTATCTAACCATGGCAACAGATGTAGGATATTTGGGGAACCCCAATTATAAATGGAGAAACTGAGGCTCCAAGAACCAACCCAAGTCCAAATGATCCCCAATCAGCCTTTCTCGCTGCCTGTCTGGGTCTCCTTGCTATATATATTCAAAGTCAAATTTCCTGCATGCTGGTTTTTCTTTTTTCTTTTCCATTTATCCAATGGATCGTTGCAAGAAGAGAGGTATGTCTCCAGTAGGAAAGTGTGTGTATTCTTTTAGGTGAGATGAGAACAATAGGGGAGGAGGAGGGGCCTGACTATGTGGGTAGGGTGAGAGGAGTGGACAGTTGACAGTGGAACTGCTGAGCTGGACCTCTTGGCTGAGACACACACATTCTCTCTCTGTCTCTTTCTCTGTCTCTGTCTGTCTGTATGTCTGTCTGCCTCTCTCTCTCTCTCTCTCTCTCTCTCTCTCTCTCAAACAAATAAGTGCACAAAGAATGCTCCTGTAGATAGGGAAGGCTTTTCTAAGGGATTCCATCACTCGAGGCTGGGTTCCGGACTCCTGTCTGCCCCGTTAGTCATTGACTCACTTTGTGTGAATCTGTGTAGAGCCCTTCCCTCTCTTGGCTTCCATGTCTCATCTGTAACTTCAGGAACTGAGACTCAGAGCTCTCTTAGAGCCGTGGGCTCTAAAGCTGGCTGTGTAGCAGTTAGGGACTATGGATTCAGGGTTATGTGGCATGGGTTCAGTTCCAATCTCTGTTCTTTCAGATGTGTGACCTTAGGGCAAATTTTCAACCTGCCTTTATGTGCCTATCTGGAAAACAGGATGATGATAATGACAATGATGATGCCTCATTGGGCTGCTGTGCAGATTAAATGAGTGAATATATGAAAAGTACTTAGAACAGTGCCTGGCACAGAGGAAGAGCTGTGTTGTGTTTGTTGTTATGTCTTCTAGGGTGAACATGAGAAAAGAGACTCAAAGGCAGGGAGGGAGGCAGCCCAGGATCGGGGTTCTTAAATTGAATGCTGACTCTAGCCAGCTTCTTATCTTCAAGCCAGGGACTAGGGTTGGCTGGGAAGTGGGGGCCACGGGGCCTGGAGAAAATGACTGGTGAGAAAGTCTGGCTGTGGGCAGGTCCATCCTGGCCAGGCACCAGGGATAGACAGAAAATTGTGCACTGAGAGGAGCCTCACTGACAGAGGGAGCCATGCCTGACACCTGCTGAGAAGCAGGGCTGGTGGTGGAGGGTGGGAAGTGGGAGGTGTGCCCAGGAATCTGGCCCCATTGAGCGACCAGAGCTGGGGGAGGGGAATGAAGCCCTCTGCTAGTCCGATGCCTCTCTAACTTCAGCCATTTGGGTGCCCCCTCTGAGATTTTTGCCTTAGAAGTGAACATTACCACAATATTTCATGCTTGTCTTAATTTTAAATTTATTTATTTATTTATTTATTTATTTATTTTCTAGATCTTAGTTATATTCACATGATTAAAAAATCAGAAAGTTTCATAAATACTTTGGGCAGAGTCTGTCTCCATCCCTGACTTCTGCCATCTTATCCCTTCCCCTAGCCTATGGCTGTTTCTCTACATCAATAAATACAATGTATTTAATATACTTTCCTTATTAAAAGACAATCCAAAACACACAATACACCTTGTCCTACTATATACTTTTGTCACATAATATTATTTTTTAAATCAACTTTTCTACTAAATTGAATTTAAGTGAAAAAATATCCCACCACTTCCTGTAAACAGAAGTTGG
Source organism: Macroglossus sobrinus (assembly GCA_004027375.1). Classification (NCBI taxonomy): domain Eukaryota; kingdom Metazoa; phylum Chordata; class Mammalia; order Chiroptera; family Pteropodidae; genus Macroglossus; species Macroglossus sobrinus. Next base: position 18,845 of record PVKZ01003069.1, read on the forward strand.
CCATGACAATAAGCACATGGCAATAGAGCAAGGCCAACAAATCTAGCATGGTTCTAGTGTTGGTGGGGGACCCTGAGATCAAGATCTGCCTTGTCTTTCTTCCAGATGACTAGTAAATGTTAGAGAGAAGTTGAGACACCCTTACCTTGGAATTTGGTGTATTCAGTGCAGTATTGCCATCCTGTAGGTGGTGTTAGCCCACACTTTTGGAAAGTCTCATTTAGTCTAAAAGCCTAGATATCTTAAAGAGGGGGTAAACTGAGGTTCAGAAAGCAAGTGGGGTGGGGACTTAAAATGATCCAGCTAGTTGGTGGAAGAAACCTCAGGTCCCTGATTTCAACCCCTGGGACAGGTTGAATGTGGTTTGTTTAGGAACAAATGTATCCACTGCTTCTCCTGTCTCTGCTCCTCCCCTACCTCAAGACCATTTAGTAAATCTCTGCTATTTGATCTAGGCCATATAATTTGCTGGCATATAATTGTTCATAGTATTCCACTGTATTTCTGTGAAGTCAGTAGTAATGTCCCACTTTTATTTCTGATTTTAATATTTTGAATCTTCTCTCTCTCTCTCTCTTTTTTTTTTTTTTTGGCCAATCAATCTAGCAGTTTGTCAATTTTGCTGAAATTTTCCAAAGAACCAGCTTTTGGTTTCATTGATTTTCTATTCTCCATTTCATTAATTGCCTTTATCATCTTTAACATTTCCTTTCTTCTGCTTGTTTTAGGTTTAGTTTGCTCTACATTTTTCAGTATCTTAAGGGGAAAGATTAGTTATTTATTTGAGATCTTTCTCTTTTTGAACCTAGGCCTTTCAGCTATAAATTCCCTTCTTTAGTTGCATCCTATACGTTTGGAAATGTTGTCTTTTAATTTTCAGTCATTCAGAATATTTTCATTTCAAAAATGGTACATATATATAATGAAATATTACTCCGCTGTAAAAAAAAAAATGGAATCTTACCATTTGCGATAACATGGGTGGACCTAGAGGGTATTATGCTAAGTCAAACAAGTCAGCATAATAAGACAAATGCAATATTATTTCATGTATATGTGGGATCAAAGAACAATATAAACAAAAACCAAAATGGAAATGGATCTATAGATACAGAGGACAAACCAATGGTTGCCAGATGAAGTGGGGGGCTAGGAGGAAGAGGTATAATATAATTGGTAGTTACAAAATAGTCATGGGGATGTAAAGTATGGCATAGGGAATATAGTCAATAATATTGTAATACCTATGTATAACTATGGTGCCAGATGGTTACTAATTGGGAGTATAGCTTTGTAAATTATATATACAAAATTTTAACCACTATGCTCTACACCTGAAACTAATATAAAATAATACTGAATGTCAACTGTAATTGAAAATAAATAATTAATTTAAAAAAGTATTTTCATTTTCAAATTATTTCCTAATTTCCTCTGTGATTTCTTCTTTGACACACTAGTTATTAAGGAGCATATTAACTTTCCCATATTATTGAGTTTTTAAAATTTCTTTCTGTTATTGATATTTAATTTCATTTTATTGTGATATGAGAACATACTTTGCATTAGTTACACCCTTTTAAAGTTATTGAGGTTTGTGGACTAGCACAGAGGTCCCCAATCCCTGGATCGTGGATTGTTACATGTCCGTGGCCTGTTAGGAACCAGGCTACACAGCAGGAGGTGAGTGGTAGGTGAATGAGCTAAGTTTCATCTGTATTTGCAGCTGCTCCCCAGCGCTAGCATCACTGCCTCAGCTCCACCTCAGATCATCAGGAGCATCAGTCCCTGATGCCAAAAAGGTTGGGAACTGCTGGCCTATCATGTAGATTGCCATGGAGAATGTTCTATGTGCAATGGGGCAGAATATATATTCTGCTGTTGTTGGGTGGAATGTTCTATAGATGTCTCTTGGGTCTAGTTGAATTATAGTATTGTTCAAGTCATTTATTTTCTCTTTGATTTTCTGCTTAGTTGTCATAGTCATTACTGAAAATAGGATATTATAATGCAAATTTTATTATTGTATTGTCTATTTTCAACTTCAATTCTGTCAGTTTTTCCTTTATATATTTGGGATTCTGTTGTTAGGTGCACGTATGTTTGTTTGTTATATCTTCTTGATGAGTTGATTATTTTTTAAATTCATCTTTTCTCTAGGAAATTTTTTTAAAAGAAAAATAAACTTTTATTCATCACTAATAGTTGGGTTTTCTGTTATTTATATTGGCCTTTCTGTTATATGCATTCTGAAGCATGATTAACTGATAAAGGAGAAACTATTAACTTTCTTCATTGCTTAAACTGTTGTAATAACCATGCATTTTTATTGTATTTTTTCTTCTTTCAATTTTTTAAAAGTTTTATTTTTTAATTACAATTGACATTCAATATTTTATATTAGTTTTATATTAGTTTCAGGTATGGTTAGATATTTATATAATTCATTAAGTGATGCCCCTGATTAGTCTAGTATCCACTTGGCACCATACATAGTTATTAAATATTATTGACTATATTCTCTATACTGTACATCATGTCCTTGTGACTATTTTGTAACTACCAATTTGTACTTTTTAATCTCTTCAACTTTTTCACCCAGCCCCCCTGCTCTGATCTGGCACTCACAAGTTTGTTCTCTGTATCTATATATCTGTTTTTATTTTGTTGGTTTTTTTTTTTTAGATTCCATATATGTGAAATCATATGGTATTTGTATTTCTTTGACTAATTTCATTTAGCATAATGCCTTCTATGTCCATCCATGTCATTGCAAATGATAAGATTTCATTTTTTTATGGCTTAGTAAAAAATGAAATTGTATATATGTACCAACTCTTCTTTGTCCAATTGTCTATTGATGGGCATTTAGGTTGCTTCCATATTTTGGCTATTATAAATAGTGCTGCAGTGAACATAGGGGTGTGCATATCTCTTAGAATTAGTGTTTTGGTTTTCTTTGGCTAAATAACCAGAAGTACATTTGCTTGGTCAAAAGGTAGTCCCATTTTATTTTTAGAGGAAACTCTGAACTGTTTTCTATAGTGGCAGCACCAATTTGCAATCTCACCAACAGGTCACAAGGGTTCTTTTTTCTCCACATCTCCAACACTTCTGATATTTTAATTTTTTTGTTTTTTTGATTTTTTAACAGCTAATTTGACATGTGCGAAGTGATAGCTCATTGTGGTTTTAATTTGCATTACTCTGATGATTAGTAATATTGAGCATTTTTGATATGTCTTTGGCTACCTGTATGAACTCTTTGGAGAGATGCCTATTCAGATCCTCTGTCCATTTTTAAATTGGATTTTTTAAATTGTTGAGTTATGTGAATTCTTTATAAATTTGGTATATTAACACCTTATCAGATGTATCATAGACACATATCTTCACCAATTCAGTAAGTTGTCTTTTCATTTTGTTGATGGTTTCCTTTGCTGTGCAAAACATTTTTAGTTTGCTGTAGTCACATTTATTTTTTTCTTTTGTTTCCTTTGCCTGAGAAGATATATATATAAAAAAATATTACTAAGAGCAATGACAGAGACTTTACTGCTTATGTTTTCTTCTAGAAGCTTTATGGTTTTAGGTCTTACATTTAAGTCTTTAAAGAACTTTGAGTTTATTCTTGTATGTAGTATAAGAAGATGGTACAGTTTTATTTTTTTTGAGTGTATCTGTTTAGTTTTCCCAACACAATTTATTAAAAAGACTCTCTTTACCCCATCGTATATTCTTGCCTTCTTTGTTATAGATTAATTGACCATATAGGCATGGATTTATTTTGGGCTTCCTATTCTGTTGCATTTATCTATGTGTATCTGTTTTTATGCCAGTACCAGGCTATTTTGATTACTGTGGCCTTATAGTATAGTTTGATATCAAGTAATTTGATACCTCCAAGTTTGTTCTTCTTTCTCCAGATTACTGTGGCTATTCAGGGTCTTTTGTGGTTCCATATAAATTTTAGGATTATTTGCTTTAGTTCTGAGAAAAACGCTTATGGTATTTTGATAGGGATTGCATTGAATCTATGAATTGCTTTGAGTATTATGAACATTTTAATGATATTAATTCTTTCCATGAGCACAGTATAAACTTGCAGTTATTTGTATTAGTTATTCAGTTTCTTTCTTCAATGTTATAATTTTCCAAGAAAAAATTTTAAAAATCTTATTAAATTTATTTCTAAGTATTTTATTGTTTTTGATGCAGTTATAAATGGCATTGTTTTCTTAATTTCTCATTCTGATAGTTCATTACTTATGTATAAGAATGCAACTGATGTCTGAGTATTAATTTTGTATTTTGCTACTTTATTGAATTCATTTATTAGTTCTAACAGTTTTTTGATGGAATCTTTAGAGTTTTCTCAATATAATATCATGTCACAAATAATGTCAGTTTTACTTCCTTTCCAATTTGAAGGCCTTTTGTTTATTCTTATCTGATTTCTGTAGCGAGAACTTCTAATAGTATGTTGATAATAGTGGTGAAAGTGGACATCTTTGTCTTATTCTTAATCTAAAGGAAAACGCTTTTAGCTTTTCTCAGTTGTGTATAATGTTAGCTGTGGGTTTGTCATATATGGCCTTTATTATGTTAAGTTATTTCTTTCTAATCCCACTTTACTGAGAATTGTTATCATAGATGAATGCTGGGTTTTGTCAAATGCTTTTACTGTATCTATTGATATCATCATATAATTTTTTTCTTTTAATTTGTTAATGTGGTATATCACATTAATTGATTTGCAAGTATTGAATCAACCTTGCATCCCAGGAATGAATTCCACTTGATCATGGTGTATGATCTTTTTAACATATTGATGAATTTGGGTTGCTATTATTTTGTTGAGGACTTTTGCATTTACATTCATCAGGGAAATTGGCCTATAATTTTCTTTGTAATGTCTTTGTTTGGTTTCAGAACCAGGGTAATGGTGGCCTCATAATGTAAGCTTGGAAGCCTTCCCCACTCTTGAATTTTTTGGAAGAGTTTGGAAAAGAAGTGGTGTTAATTCTTTTTTGAAAGTTTGGTAAAATTCACCTGTGAAACCATTTATCTGGTTCAGGACTTTTGTTTGTTGGGAATTTTTTGATTACTGATTCGATTTTGTTAGTAGTAATCAGTCAGTTCATCTTTTTGTTTCATCTTTACTTAGTCCTGAGAAATGACATGTTTCCAGGAATTTATCTATTTATTCCAGATTGTCCAATGTGTTGGCATACAATTGCTTATAGTATTTTCTTATAATTCTTTGTATTTCTGTGGAGTCAGTTCTCACTTCTCTTTCATTTTTTATTTTATTTATTTGGGTTCTCTCTCTTTTTTACTTGATGAGTCCAGTGAAAGGTTTATCAATTTTGTTTTCAATGAATCATCTCTTGATTTCATTAATTATTTTATATACATATATTTAGACTCTTCTGTGTTTATTTCCACTTTGATCTTTATTATTTCCTTCCTTCTACTTACTTTGGGCTTTGTTTACTGCTTTTTTTCTAGTTCCATTAAGTGTGATTTTAGATTATTTGAAATTTTTCTTTTTCTTCTTTTTGAGGTAGGTTTGTATCAGTATGAATTTCCCTCTTAGTACAGCTTTTACTCTATTCCATAGATTTATGAGTCATTGTATTTTCATTTTTCTTTGTCTCAGGTATCTTTTGATTTCTTCCTTGGTCTCATTGTTAACCCATTCATTAGCATGTTATTTAGCTTCCATGTGTCTGTGCATTGTTCAGGTTTTTTTTCTTGTAATTGATTTTTGGTTTCATACCATTGTAGTCCAAAATTATGCTTGATATGATGTCAATCTTTTTAAATTTATTGAGACTTTGGACTGAAATTTTTTGAAAATATCAATTAACTCCATCTGGTCTAATGTGTTATTTAAAGCTTCTGTTTCCTTGTTGATTTTCTATCTGGAAAATTTGTTTATTGTTATCAATGGGGTGTCAAAGTCCCTTCTGTAATGGTATTACTGTTCATCTCTCCTTTTATATTGACCAATATTTGCTTTATATATTTAGGTGCACCTATGTTGAATGAATAAATGTTTACTAGAGTTATGTCTTCTTGTTGGATCTATTCCTTTATCATTATGTAATGTCCTTGTCTTTTTTATAGCTTTTGTTTTAAAGTCTATTTTATCTGATATAAGTATTGCTACCCCAGATTTTTTATTTCCACTTGCATGAAATATCTTTTTCCATCCCTTTACTTTCAGTTTATGTGTCTTTTGTTCTAAAGTGGGTCTCTTGTAGATAGCATATGTGTGGGTCTTGTTTTCTTATTCATTCAGCCACCCTGTCTTTTGATTAGAGTATTTAATCCATTTATATTTATGTTGATTATTGATAGGTTCATAGTTATTGCCATTTTATATTTATGCCCCGCCTTCTTAAGAAGCCCCTTTAAATGTCTTGTAATTCTGGCTTGTTGATGATAAATTCCTTTAATTTTTTCCTCTATGGAAGCTCTTTTTCTAACCTTCAATTTTAATTAATAGCCTTGCGGGTAGTGTAGTCTTGGTTGTATAACTTTGCTTTTCATCACTTCGAATATTCAAGTAACATTTTTTTGTTATTTTAAAGTTTATTTTGTCTGATGTTAGTTAGAGCTATTCCAACTTTTTATGGTGCTGTTTATTTGATATATCTTTTCAACCTTTTGCTTTCAATCTATTTGTATCTTTAAATCTAAAGTATTTTTCTTGTAGATAGCATAAAGTTGGATCTCATTTTTAAAGTACAGTCTGAAAATCTCTTCCTTTTGATTGGACTTTTTGTTATAATTTACGCATTTATGTTATAATTAACATGATTGGATTTACATATGCCACTTTATTTTTTGTTCTCTGTATGTCTAATGTCTCTTATGTTCCTCTAGTCCTCCTCTCCTGCTTTCTTTTGCATCTAGTGAATATTTTCTAATAAGGTTTAATTATTTTAATCAAAACAATTCTTTAATTATTTTTTACTATATATTTTTAGATTATTTGTTTAGCGGTTGCTAAACAAATGTATAGAACTTACTATACACATCTTAATTTTTCAGACTAAGCTTCAGATTTATACTGGCTTAATTCCAGTGCGAAATAGAAACGTTACTTCTATGTAGCTCTATTCTCTTTTCTCTTTTTTTGTGATATTATTTTTGTGCATATTATGTAGATAAATACTACAAACCCAACAGTATATTCTTACAATTATTAATTTATATAATTGTATGTCTTTTAATGAAGTTAAGAGAAGAAAAGTGAGCAAGTCCATTTGGCCCAATGGATCTGTGGGATTTGGGATTCTGATCCATGGATTCAACCAACTGCTAAAAGAAAAAGTATTTTTCATCTTCAGTTGGGAATATATAGATGAATTGTTCTATACCATTTTATATAGGGGACTTGAACATCCATGGATCTGGGTATCCACAGAGGGGTGACTGTATATGTTTGTAGTTTTTGTCATGTTAACCTTCTTATTTCTCATTTATGGGTCTTTTCATTTGTTCCTGTGGACGTGATTTATCATCTGGATTCAATTCCTTAGCCCAATACAGCTTTGCTCTCACTCAACTTCTTGTGCTGTTATTGACAAATATATTTCTTTATTTTTTGGTACTACAGTACATTATAAACATATTATTTTATATAATTATTTTAAAAATAAGTTAATAGAAGAAAGGAGCAGAAATATGCACTTATACTTCTTTTATAATTACAGTTACATTTACCAGTGTTGTTTTTTTAATGTGGATTTAAATTATTGTCTGGGGTCATTTGCTTTCAACTTGGAGAACATCCTTTGTTATTACTTGTAAAGCAGGGTTTCCTAGCAACAAATTTTCTCAGTTTTTGTTTACCTTGTAATATTTAAAATCATCTTCATTTTTGAAAGATAGATCTGCTGCATATAGTATTCTTGGCTGACAGTTTTTTTTCTTTGAACACTTTGAATATGTTATCCCATTGCCTTCTGGCCTCTGTTGTTTGTAAATGTGTCATTTTTCTCTGCTTCTGTCAAAATTTTCTCTTTGTTTTTGAATTTAAGTATTTTTACTATATGTTTGTGGATCTTTCTGTATTTATCCTTCTTGGAGTTCATTGATTTCTTGAATGTGCAGATTAATGTTTTTTCAATAATTTTGGGTAGTTTTCAGCTAAGGTTTTTTGAAAAATTTTCTGCCTTTTTTCTCACTTTGTTTTCCTTCTGGTATTCTTATTTTACATATGTCACTGTGCTTAATGATGTCCTACATTTCCCTGAGAATATTTCTTTTTGTCATCTTTTTTTCCTCCCTCTGTTCTTCAAATTTTACAGTCTCTATCAATCTATTTCTCAAGTTCACTAATTCTTATGCCAGCTCATATATACTGTTGATCCCCGTTAGGAAATTTTTATTTCAATTATTGTATTTTCAAGTCCAGAATTTCCATTTGTCTTTTTAAAATATAATTTCTATAATTTTTATAATTTTAATTGATAATCTCAATTTGATGAGACATTTTCATTATACTTTTCTTTACTTATTTATTTGTGATTTTCTTTAATTCTTTGAACATATTTACAATTGCTATTTTGAAGTCTTTGTGTGTTAAGTCCAATAGCTGGTCACTCTCACAGGCAGTTACTTTTGCTTTTTTTTTTTTTAATCTCTGGTATATGAGTCATAATTTCCTATTTCTTTGTATGTATCTTTTTTTTTCTTGTTGAAACTAGACATCTTAAATAATGTAGTGTAGCAAATTTGCATGCTAGTCCTCACTTTTGGGGCTTGTTACTGTTACTTCTTTTTTTTACTTATTTTGTGACTTGCTGGATTATTTTATTGAAATTTATTTCTTCCAACTCCTGCAGTGTGTAGCCTGTAATGTCACTCCTCAGGGGCAGAGCCTTTTATATACCCAGAGTCACTCTCCAATAAAAGTGGCTTTTACAGGGATCTCTTTAATTGTTTCTTTCCCTGACCAATCTAATTGATAAGCTCCACTAATTGCTGACTGGCCTATTGTTTTCAACAATGCCCTGGGGCATACATTTCCTCATAGACTGATACAATCAAAACCAGGCTCCTTGGAACAAATTGTTCCTAGCATCAGTTTTGAGATATGTTGTGATCTCCAGGAGGGATCTTCCCAGCTTTCTTGTTTCTTGACTCTCTCCAACAAAATAGTTGGCTTATAGTTCAGCCTACATCTCCAGCGAATCTATCAATCTCCTCCCAAATGGCTTTCATCACAACCTCCATTCTTTTTGAGTATGCTCTTAGCTTTGAACTTCTTCACACTTTGTTGTACATAAAATATGGTTCTTTGGGGAAAGATTTGGAGCTCTCTTTTTTATGATCTGCTTTTCCCTGAAGGCAAAATCTCTGAGGCAGTTTTGGTGCTGGGAATGGGACAATGGAAACCTTTTATCTCAGTGATACCCTAAATTTAGGACCTGAATGCTCAGTGTATGGGGAGAAACATCTCCAGGTCTTCACAGCTTGTCTCTTGGTGTGAAACCCTTGCCTAGCCTTGGTGTGAACTGATGCTAGAGTAACCAGGACCACAGTATCTACTTTAGCAGGCTAAATCTGGCCCCCAGCCTATTTTTGTGTGACCCTTGAGCTGAATATGGTTTTTACATGTTTAAAGAGTTGTTAAAAAATAATATGCAAAAAAGACTGTATTTCCTGGTTTTGGTTGCTATTGTTTTAAGATTTTTGCATCTTGTTCATGAATATAATTGGCCTATAATTTTCCTTTCTTATGGTACCCTTGTTGAATCCAGGACTTTTTTATCAAGATTATGTTGGCCTCATAAAAGTAATTGGAGAGTTTCACCCTTACAATTAGTTTATGTATTATCTGAAGATTTTGTGAAAGATTGACTTTGTTTCTTCCTTATGTATTTGGTAGAATTTGCCAGTGTTCATTTTCTCTGTGTTTTCTGGGTGGAGATAATTTAAATACAATTGAGATTTCTATATAAGTTGCAGAATTACTCACGCTTCTATTTCTTCTTGTCTCCATTTGATACTTCGCATTTTTTTTAGGAATTAGTCCATTTTACCTAATTTTTCAAATTTACAGGTGTAAAATTGTTCATAATGTCATCTCATTGTTTTTGAAATATCTGCAGGATCTACAGAGATGTCTCTTTTTTTATTTCCAATATTAATATATGTCTTCACACCTTTATTTCCTTGATTAGTCTTGCAAACCATTATTGGTTTTATTATTAGCCTTTCTAAAAAGACACACTTTTGGCATTGTTGATCCTCTTCATTTTATGTTTATGGCTTTTTAAATTTCATATTTACTTTATTATTTTTCTTTCTTCCCACTTACTTTCTTTGAGTTTATTTGTTGCCCTTTTTCTAATTTTTTTATGATGATTCCCTGATTTCTTTTCAGCTTCTTTCTGAATACTAAAAATTTGAAATTTAACTTTTAAGCATTGCATTAGCTTCAAACATAGATTTTGATATGTAACATTTTTATTATTTTTCAGTTAAATATATTTTCTAATTTTCATTGTGATTTCTTCTTTAGTCCATTAATTATTTAGACCTGTGCATTTTAATTTCCAAAAAAGTGAGAAACTGAATTATTGATTTCTACCTTAATTGTGTTATAGTCAGAAAGTGTACTCTGGGTGATGTCAAATTTTTAGTATGTGTAAAAACTTGCTTTATAGACCAGAATATGGTCACTTTTTTGGTCAATCATGCTGGAAAAAAGAGAAACATTTTGGTTTTATTTTTTTAATTGATTTATTTTTAATTAATTAATTTATTAATGGTGACATTGGTTAACAAAATCCAATAAGTTTCAGCTGTATACTTTAACAGTAAGGCATATATATATCTACACTGTGTGTTCACCTCCCATAGTTAGATTTCTTTCTGTCACCATATATTTTACCCTCATTACCCTGATTACCTCCTCCCTCCTCCCTTACTCCCTACCCTCTGGTAACCACTAGTCTATAGTCCATGTCCATGAGTCTCTGTCCTGTTCATTTTTGCTCTTAGGTTTATATCCCACATATGAGTGATATCATGTGATTTTCAACTTTTTCTGTCTGGCTTATTTTGTTTGCATGATTATATCGAGGTCTATCCATGTTGTTGCAAATGGCAGAATTTCATCTCTGCTTATGGCTGAGAAATATTCCATTTATATATGTACAACAACTTCTTTATCAAATCATCTATTGTGGACCTTTCTGTTGCTTCCATGTCCTGGCCACCGTGAATAATGCTGCTGTAAACATCAGTGTGAAAATATCTTTTTGGATATGGGTTTTCATGTCTGTGGGATAAATGCCCAGTAGAGGGATTGCTGGATCATATGGTAGATCAACTCTTAGTTTTTTGAGGAAACTCCATACTGTTTTTCATAGTGGCTGTACCAATTTGCAGTTCCACCAGCAGTGTGGGACTTTGCATCTTCTCCAGCACTTGTTATTACTTGTCCTGTTGATTATAGCTATTCTAACAGGTGTGAGATGGTATCTCATTGTGGTTTTGATTTGCATTTCCCTAATAGCTAGCAATGTTGAACATCTTTTCAAATATTTGTTGGCAATTTGTATGCCTTTTAGGGAGAAGTGTCTGTTCAGGTCCTCTGCCCATTTTTTGATTGGATCATTTGGATCATTTGCTTCTTTTTGTTGTTATTAAGTTAAATGGATATTTTGGATATTAGGCCCTTTTCAGAGGCATTGCTTGCAAATATATTTTCCCATTTGGATTGTTGTCTCCTTAACTTGTTGATGATTTATTTTGTTGAGCAGAAGCTTTTTAGTTTGTTGTAGACTCATTAATTTATTTTAGCATTTACCTTCCTTATCTTTGAGGTCAAATTCATAAAATTCTCTTTAAGTTCATGGTCCTTGAGTTTAGTTCCTATGTTTTCTTCTATGCATTCTATTGTTTCAGGTCTTATATTCAGGTCCTTAATCTATTTTGAGTTAATTTTGGTGTGTGGTGATAGACAACAGTCTAGTTTCATTCTTTTGCAAGTGGCTTTCCAGTTTTCCCAGCACCATTTATTGAAGAGGCTTTTCTTTCTTCACTGTATGTTTCTGGCTTCTTTGTCAAAAATTATTTGCCCATATAAATGTGAGTTTACTTCTGGACTCTTGATTCTGTTCCAGTGGCCTGTGTGTCTATTTTTCTGCCAATACCATGCTGTTTTGATTACTGTCACATTGTAGTATAATCTGAAGTCAAGCAGAGTGATGCCTTCAGCCTCATTCTTTTTTCTAAGGATGACTTTGGCAATTCAGGGTCTTTCGTGCTTCCATACAAATCTGATGAATTTTTTGTTCTATTACTTTAAAATATGCCAATGAGATTTTGATGGGGATTGTATTAAATCTGTATAATGCTTTAGGCAATATAGTTATTTTAACTATATTGATTCTTCCAATCCAAGAACACAGAATATCTTTCCATTTCTTTGTACCTTCTGTAAATTTTTTAAATAGGGTCTCATATTTTCCATTATATAGGACCTTCACATGTTTCATTAGATTTATTTCTAAGTATTTTTAATATATTTTTTGTGATTGCAAAAGAAATTATTTTTTCCACGTCTTTTTCTGACACTTCAGTATGAGAATATAGGAATGCTATGGATTTTTGAATATTGATTTTTGTATCCAGAAACTTTCCTGTATTTGCTTATTGTTTAAGTAGTGTTCTTGTGGAGTCTTTAGGATTTTCTATATAGAGAATCATGTCATCTGCAAATAGTGACAGTTTGACCTCTTTGTTTTCTATTTGGATGACTTTTATATCTTTCGCTTGCCTAATTGTACTCACTAGGACCTCCAATGTTATATTGAATATAGTAACAATAGTGGACAGCCTTGCCTTGTTCTTGATCTTAGAGGGAAAGTTTGTAGTTTTTCACCATTTTAACATAATGTTGGCTGAGGGTTTGTCACATATGACCTTTATTATGTTAAAGTACTTTTCTCCTATACTGATTTTGTTAAGTGTTTTGATCATAAATGGGTGCTGTATCTTGTCGAAGGCTTTTTCTGCATTTATTGATATGATCATATGATTCTTATTTTAAAAAATATTTATATGGTATATCACATTAATCAAGTTGTGTATTTTGAACCATCCCTGTGGCCCTGGGATGAAGCCCACTTGATCAAAGTGTATAATCTTTTGAATATATTGCAGTATTGGGTTTGCTAGTATCTTATTTAGGATTTTTGCATCTGTGTTCATGAAAGATATCGGTCTGTAGTTTTGTGTGTGTGTGTGTGTGTGTGTGTGTGTGTGTGTGTGTGTGTGTGTGTTATTTTTACCAGGTTTTGGTATCAGGTTTTGGCCTCATAAAATGATTTGGGAAGTATTGCCTCCTTTTCAATTTTTTGGAAGAGTTTGAGGAGAATAGGTATTAAACTTTCTCTGAATGTTTGATAGAGTTCACTGGTGAAGAGTCTGGTCCTGCCCTTTTACTTTTTGGTATGTTTTTGATGATTGTTTCAATTTCCATACTGCTGATTGGTCTATTTAGATTTTTTAGATCATCTTGATTCAGTCTAGGAAGATTGCATTTTTCTAAGTACTGGTCCATTTCTTTTAGATTATTAAATGTGGTGTTATATACTTTTTCATAATATTCTTGTATGATCTCTCATATTTCTGTGGTGTCTATTGTAATTTCTCCTCTTTCATCCCTGATTTTGTTTATTTGTGTCCTTTCTCTTTTTTCCTTAGTGAGTTTAGCCAAGGGTTTGTCAATTTTATTAACCTTCTCAAAGAAGTAGCTCTTTGTTGCATTTATTTTATTTATTTATTTTTGTTTTCAATTTCATTTATTTCTGCTCTAATTTTGATTATTTCTTTCTTTATGCTGACTTTAAACTTCATTTGTTCTTCCTTTTCTAGTTTTTTAAGATGAAGTATTAGGTTGTTTATTTGAGCTCGTTCTCATTTTTTTGAGATAGGTCTATAATGATATGAACTTTCCTCTTATGACTGCTTTTGCTATGTCCCAAAAGTTTTGATGTTATACTATCGTTATTATTTGTTTCTATGTATCTCTTGATCTCTCTTTTTATTTCTTCTCTGACCCAGTTATACATCAGTAGCATGTTTTTTAATCTCTATATATTTGTGGTTCTTCCTGCTTTCTTTTTACAGTTGATTTCCAGCTTCAAAGCATTATGATCAGAGAATATGGTTGGTATGATTTCAATCCTCTTATATTTGTTGAGGCTATCTCTGTGTCCTAAGTATGTGATCCGTATGTGATTCACTAGAGAAGAATGTATAAGCAGCTGTTTTGGGATCGAAGGCTCTGTAAATGTTAGTTATGTCCAGTTGATCTAATGTGTCATTTAAGGAAGTCATTTCCTTATTGATTTTCTGGTTGAATGATCTGTCCATAGCCGACAATGGGGTATTTAGGTCCCCTGCTATGATAGTGTTTTGGTCTATTTCTCCCTTTAGTTCTGTTAGTAATTGCTTTACATATTTCAGGGCTTCCTGGTTGAGAGCATAGATATTAATAAGTTTTATGTCTTCTTGGTGCATGATTCCCTTTATCATTATAAAGTGTCCCTCAATATCTTTCTTTACTTTTTTTATTTTGAAGTTTATTTTGTCTGATATTAGTACTGCTACTCCCACTTTTCTCTGAATGCCATTTGCTTAAAATATCATTTCCCACTCTTTCATTTTGAGTCTATATTTGTCTTCGGAGCTGAGATGTGTCTCCTGAAGGAAGCATATGGTTGGGTTTTGTTTTTTGTTCCAATCTGCAACTCTGTGCCTTTTTATTGGTGACTTTATTCCATTTACATTTAGGGTGATTATTGAAATCTGAGGTTTTCTTATAGCTATTTTATCTTTTGCTTTCTGATAGCTCAGTGTTTCCATTGCTTTCTTGTCCTTGTGTTTCTGTTTATTTTGGTTGGCTACTGTGGGTTTTCCCTCTGGTTCTTCTTGTTTTACGTTATATACTTCAGTTCTAATTCTTTGGTGTGTGGTTACGATCACAAATATGAAAAGGATATACATATAAAATATCCTGTGTGTCTTTTTTATTTTAAAATGCCTTATCCTTAGTAGGTGCTCAATAAAATTGGAATGAATAAGAACCTAACAGATATCAGAAACACCCAAAGCCTCACAAACAAAACCAAAATTTTTATTTAACCACCATCATCTGCCAACCAAGTGCAATTTATAGATTGGCTTTTTCCTCCAGGCTTGGCCATTGAGCACCAGCACACACAAAACATAAAGCCTGCTGGTCTGAGTCTAGCACTGTCTGGAAGTTATTTGCCTCTTTTTAAAGAACTAGATTAAAAATTATAATTAGGTTTTATGCCTTACTGAGAAGCTTCAGAGGTCCTGACAATAAATAAACTGAAACAAATATAGACAATCATTGCATAAAAATTTCATGCTAAAAATAAAATAATTAGTTTATTTCCATTTAATTAATAATATAATAAACATAACTATGGTATTGTCATTAAGATTACTATAATTTATATTAATAGTCTATATTTAATTTTTAGTATTATTAATCAACAATAAGTTTTTATAATAATATAATTATATAACTTTATATTATATAATAATATTTAATGTTTAATAATAATAAAAATTATTGAATGCTTACTATGTGTCAGGCATTATATTAAATGCTTTATATATTACAGTAACTTAAATAGGTAGATTGTATTATTATTTCAATTTGTAATGTGGCAAGAGAAATTTAAATCTAAAGATATTAAGTAACTTACCTGAGAACGTAAGTAACCTTGAACATTAATGACCATAATGATTGAGAAATAAGATATCGAAAATCAAACTTTATTTGAGGACTGTGCTCCTCTATATAGGCTGTTTCACTAAATGTAACCCTTGACAGATAAGCAGAGAAGAGTTATAATAACAGTATTTAGGGTTGTTTCTCCCAAGGTTTTAAAATCAGAGAAGGAAAATAATAACAGAGTTTGTATTACCAGATGGAGATAAAGTTTAATAGTGTAATAGCTCTCGATAGCTCTCTAAATTTCTTAAGCATTTTATAATAAAGATGAATTATGTAAAATAGTTGATTACAGTAAAACTATTTCTCAAAATCATAAATTAATTAGTTCATTCATTCTTGAAAATTATATATATAATACTTTAATAAGTAATTTGAATACTTGAACAGAAAGTCTAAAATATTACAGAACAACCTTAAAAATGTATAGAGGAGCAAATTAAAATATTGTTTTTGTCTCTGGTTTTGATTGAGGAAAAAAATATATGTTGAACAATATGTAAAAGTAGATTTTTTCATATTGCCTTGACCAGAATTCAGCATTTACTCAATACCTGTTCTCCTTCACTTTACTTTGACTACACAACTAATAATGTCTTAGAGCTAATAATGAGAATGGTTTCAATGATTAATTCTTTTCCCCCTGTATAATTACTTCATTGCCCATTTCTCTTCCTCTATAATCACGAGGCAATAGGAAGAAAAGCTTATCTAATGCCTTTTCTCTTCAGGTAAAACAAAGGGAGGACATACTGGGATTGAGATCCAAAACCATTCTTGGGCAGCATTTTCCTTAGTGTCTATTGTGAATTCTATTATTGCTTCAGCTGCCTAGTATTATACAATGCTATCAAGATGTTTAGATACTGTACTAGTAAAAAACAGTACATCACCACCTAAGGATCAATTTAAGAGTCTAAATAAACAGAGGTATCAGTTATCTCTGTTAAATATCTTATAAAACTTTAAAATAATGAACTCTAAGATACAATGAAAAAGATTGAGTTTAATTAATATAATATATAAATATAACCCTGCCAATTTGATAGTTATTTTAAATATCCATTATGTACACTTTTCTCCATAAAGGGTGAATGCGTGTAATTTCTGATAAGATCAGAATCAACATATAACTTTAATATATCTTAATTTTTCTTCAAAGTGCATGACAGGTATTAAATAACTGATCAGAAATATAATTATGGACAATCAAATCATGATTCCATGAGTAGTTTAATCACCAAAATAAAATAATTTATTTCTTTTATATCACTTAGTATAATAAAGTTACTCCTTATCATCATTCACTTTGTAGTTTCAAAATGGTTATTATTAATATAAAAGCATGTATTTTTGTTGTTGTTATTTTGTTTTAGGTGAGCTGAGCCCTTTTAGTATTTCCTGTAGTGTAGGCCTTGTAGTGGAGAATTTCATCAATTTTTGTATACCTGAAAAGGTCTTTATTTCTCCTTCATATCCAAGGAAGGACTTAGATAGATGCATTATTCTAGACTGGTAGTTCCTTTCACTTAATAGTTTGTCAATTTTATTCCATTTCTTTCTGGCTTGTAAGGTTTTGCTAAGATTTCTGATGATAATCTAACGAATTTTCCTTTATAAGTTACCATCTTTTTCTCCCTGGCTGCCCTAAGAATTTTTTCTTTGTCATTGATATTTGATAATTTTAATACAATGTGTCTTACTGAAGGCCTTTTTGGGTTGAGGTAATTGGGTGTTCTGTTGATTTCTTGAATTCCAAACTGCAGCTCATCCCTTAGATTTGTGAAATTCTCAACTATTTGTCTTGAAATGCTTTCTAGTCCCTGCTCCTTTTCCTCACCTTCGATAATGTCTATTATTTTATGTTTCCTCTTCTGATGGTATCAGCTAGTTCTTTTATTCTCTTTCATTATTTTTCCTTCTTCGTTTTCTCTCTTCTTCCTTCTGACTTATTTCTAGATTTCTGTCTTTGATATCACCGATCCTCTCCTCCATTTGGTCGACTCTATTTCTCAAGCTTGCTATTTCATTTTTCAACTATTGCAGTGTGCTTTTTATCTCCAGAAATTCTATTCTCTTATTTTTGAGAGTTTTAATCTCCTTGCTAAATAATTCATTCTGCTCATCTAGTTGTTTCTTCAGTTCCTGAAAAATGTTGATATGACTTGTTTCGGATCTCACCGAGATATTTCAGAAGTACCATCCTGAATTCTCTGTCATTAAGTGGCACATTTCTATGTCTGTAAACTTATTTTCTGGAGATTTTTATCTTTCTTTCTGAGCTGCCTTGTCACCCTAGTTGTTCATGGTGTTTAATGGACTGTTTCTCTGCCTGGACATTGATGGAAATGTATTCTGCTTTTTTTCCACAAAGATTTGTTATATAAAGGTCTCTCTTTTGCCTGTTGCAAAGAAGGCACTTTTCTTTTGGTTTTCTGTAGGTGGCGTCTAAGCCCCTTGGATCCCTGCTTTATATAAAACCTTAATAATGCCTTTTTTTTCCCCTATAGATGTTTAATCACGCTCACTACTCTCAGTGTCAGTCCCTGTCAGTGTTAGTCCCTGTCAGTGTTAGCATTGCTCAGATTGGTAGCATTTGCTCAGATTCCCCTGAGCTTCATGGTGTTTGATCTTGAAGGATATAGGCAGAGGGGCATTCTGGTTTGGGGGTTGGGAGCTGTAGCTCAGTCTTGGTTTTGCAACCGTGGTTGGTAAAAATCAACTGTTGTTTCTTTGCCATCCTCCTTCTCTGCTCTCTGCCCTTATGACTGGCTCCTGCCGCCAGCTGCATGGAGCTCACAGCCCTCCCAGGCAGGGCTGTTCAGGGAACTCACTGTACCTTCTCCTTTCCCCCCTCCTCCTCCTATAGGGTGCTCCATCCACAGAGGCAGCTTCTTTGTTTCTCCCAGTCCACCTCCCAACACTGGGGATTTCGACCTGTGGTAGCTCTTATGTGCAGATCCCACACTCAGATGTGCTGGTGTGCAGTCTGAGTGTTTTTTTGTTAGTTTTAGATGTTCAGCTTATTGTTATTTTAAGGGGAGAGATCTAGTAACGTCTCTCACTCTGCCATGTTTCCCTGCTACTTCCAAGAGAAACATATTTGTGTGCGCATTTCTATACATGTTAATTAGATCATATTTGTTTTCCATATTGTTCAGATCTTATGTATCCTTACTGCTTTTTTTGTGTATTTTTGTTTTATCAGTCACTGAGAGTTTAACCGATGTTTTACATATAATAATAATGGATTATTATTGCTTGGTATTAACATAAATACACTTGATGACTTTTGGACTTATTATTTTTCTACATATGTTCCACCATTAACTTTCAATGTTTTAATTATCTTTTACTTCAGATATATCTTTTGAAAACAGCATATAGTTATAGTTTTTAGAAATTCAATCTGTTAATTTTTTTCCTTGTAGTTGAAGGTTTTTAGTCAATTTATACTTATGTAATTATTGCTACATTTAGGTTTAAATCTAGCATCTTACCAGGTGCTTTTTATTTGTCCAACCTCCTGTGCCATTTCCTTTTTCTCTACCTTGATGTCTACTTTTGTGTTTAATTAAAAAAAATTATTCCATTTCCTATAAGTTCGGAAATTATACACTGTTTTACTCTTGTTTTTTTTTTATCAGTTACCTTATAGATTATTATATGCATTATTCACTTATCAAAAAACCTAATGTTAATTGATACTTTTACTCCTTTCCTGGACAAGGCAAAGACTTTGGCATATTTAAATTCAAACTATTCTCCTGACTTTTATGCTGTTGTTGTCATTTATTTTAGTTCCTTATTTTTTAACACTCTAGATATTATTAATTATAATAGTACTACTATATTCCATATTCATTAGACTTGTATGAATATTTTAAATCTTTTTGTTTTGAAATATTTTTAGACTTACATGGAGTCAGAAAAATACTTCAGAGACCTTCCCTGTACCCTTCACCAACTACCCCCAGTGATAATATCTTCATAACCATAATACAATGACTAAGACCAGGAAATGAACAATGATGCAATGCAGTGAACTAAACTATAAACCTTATTTAAATTCACCAGTTTTTACATGCACTCATTTGTTTCAATGGGTGTTTACAGTTCTATGAAATTTTACATATGTGTATTTATGTAACCATCATCATAATCAGAATATGGAAATGTTTTATTATCCCAAAGAAAGTCTTCTGTTACCCCTTTTTAATCATAACCTTCCCTCAACCCT
Organism: Macroglossus sobrinus; assembly: GCA_004027375.1. NCBI lineage: Eukaryota > Metazoa > Chordata > Mammalia > Chiroptera > Pteropodidae > Macroglossus > Macroglossus sobrinus. The sequence goes on from PVKZ01003069.1 coordinate 38,890, forward strand.
AACCCTTGCCAATCACTAATCTGTTCTTTATAATTAGAATGCTATTATTCTGAGAATGCTATTAAATGGAATCATACAGTATGTGATATTCTGATTGGCTTTTCCCCATTCAGTATAATGTTTTAAGTTCTATTCAAGTTATTACATGTATCAATAGTTCATTTCTCAAAGTTCATTTAATTATCCTTCTATTTAGGGAATTCTGTTTCTGTTTTTTGCTGATTACAGATAGGCTGCTATAAAAATTTGTGTATAAGATTTTCTGTGGACATAAGTTCTCATTTCTTGGGGGTAAATGGCCAGGGATGTGATTGTTGAGCTGTATTAGAGTTTTAAAAGAAAGTGCCAAACTGTTTTCTTGAGTAACTATAGCATTTACATGCCCATGAACAATGTATGAGAGATGCAGTTTCTCTATATCTTCACCAGAATTTGATATTATCAGTATTTTTTATTTTAGCTGTTAAATAGTTGTGTAGAAATAGTTTATTATGCTCTTAGTTTGCTTTTCTCTAATAACTAATGGTATTGAACATCTTTCATGTGTTTATTTGTCATCCACATATCCTCTTAGGTGAGATGTCTCTTCTTGTATTTTTGCTCATTTTTAAATTGCATTACCTGTTTTTCTGTTTGTTCATTTTTTGTTTGTTTTCTTAAATGTGGAGTTTTGATAATTCTTTTATATTCTAGACATGATCCTTTGCCAGATATGTGGTTGGCAGATATTTTCTCCTGGCCTGTTGATTTTCTTTTTATCTTCTGAGCAAAGTTTTGCAAAACAAAAGTTTAAATTTTAATGAAGTTCAGTATATTGATTTTTTTTTATGTATTGTGCTTTTGGTGTCATATTTAAGAACTATTCACCAAAGCAAGGCTTTCTCCTAGCTTTTTTTCCTCATAAGTTTTATATTTAAACATTTAAACTTATGATTTATTTTTGCATAAGATGTGCGGTTTAGATCTAGGTTTATTTTTCTCCTATTTATATCTAATTGCTGTAGCACCATTTGTTCAGACTAGCCTTCTTTCACTGAATTGCTTTTTGCATATTTGTCAAAAACCAGCTGGCAATACTTTTGTGGATCTATTTCTGAATTTCCTATTCTCTTCCATTGATTTATGTGTCATCTCTCCACCAAATACCACACAGTCTTGTTTACTGTAGCTATGTAGTAGGCACTTTATGATGTTAAATAGCCATTCCTGCTTTCTTTTGATTAATATCTGCATAATATATATTTCTCATACTTTTACTTTAAGACTACCTATATCTTTAATAGGTAGAAAGCATATAGTTGGATCATGTTTTTATCCACTCTGCCAATCTGTCTTTAATTTACATTTAATATAATACCATTTACATTTAATGCAATTGTGTCATTAAGTGTGCCATTTTATTTTCTGTTTCTTTCCTCTGTTTTATCTATTTCTTTTTCCTGACTTCCTGTAGGTTACTGTTAGAATTTCATTTTGATTTATCTCTAATGTACTTCTGTGTATCCTTGTACAGATTTTTAGCAGTTGCTGTAGATATTACATTATACATACATAACTTATCATAGACTTTTGGTTTGATATTTTACCATTTTGAGTAAAACATAGACACCTTATCTCTTTTGATATTTATTTATCCTCTTATTTATAATATAATGGTCATAAATATATCCTTACATACATTGATAACTGTATCAGACAAAATTATAAGTTTTTATTTAACGATGTAAAATAATTTAGAAAACTCAAGAGAAGAAAGAATGTCTATTGTATTTACCCATATTTTTACTTTCTGTTCTTTCTTCCTGATGTTCCTAAACTTTTTTTTTTATCATTTCTTTTCTCTTTCATAAACTTTCTTGCCTAGTCTTTTAGGTCTTCTGGTAACAATTTCTCTTAGTTTGTATTCATTTGAAAATGTCTTGATTTTCTTTTTATTTCCGAAGGATAATTTTGCTGGGTATAGAATTCTAGGTTAAGAGTTTTGTTTTTTCATTTGAAAAATGTGCTACTTCCTTCAGATCTTTGTGGTTTCTGATAAGAAATTTGATGTCATTTGAAGGTATATTTCTCTTGCTACTTTCAAGATTTTTTTCTTTTTAGTTTTTGGAAGTTTAATTGTAATGTTTCTTGTTGTGAATATCTTTGAGATTATCCCATTTGAGATTTGCTTAGCTTCTTGAATCTGTAGGTATGTCTTTGCCAAATGTGGAGATTTTTCAGCCATCATTTCTTATGATAATTTTTCAGTAACCCTACCTTTTCCTTTTGTCCCAGGACTTCAATGACAGAAATTTTAGATCTTTTAAAAATAATCCCATGGGTCTGTGAGGCTCTGCTCATTATTTTCTAGTTTATTTTTCTCTGTTGCTCAGATATGGCAATGTCTATTATCCTGCAAGTTCTCTCCATTCTTTTGTTGAGGCCATCCATAGAATTTTAATTTTAGTTATGTATTTTTTATTTCTAAAACTCTCATTTTGTGCTTCTATATGTATTCTTTCTTTGCTGAGATTTTCTATTTTTTTATTTGTTTCAAGTGTATTAATAATTGCTTGTTGAAACATTTTGTAATGGCTACTTTACAATCCTAACATTTGTGTCATCTTGGTATTGACATTTTTTATTGTCTTTTCTCATTCAAGTTGAAAATTTTCTGGTTCTTGGAATAATAAGTGATTTTCAATTGTATCCAGAACATTTTTTGTATTATATTATGAGTCTTTGAACCTTATTTAAGTATGTTGTGTTAGCAGGACTCCTCTGACACTGCACTGTTAGGGGAAGAGTAATCTCAATGCTGTCAGGTGGAAATAGAAGACCAGATTTTCTAATAGGCCTGCACTGACACCCCCAAGACTGATGCCTTGTTACTACTGGGCTTGGAAGTTTCCCACTAGGCTTCTGTTGACATAATATAGCTGTGAGGGAGACAGACACTTTGTTACTGCTCTTCACATGGCCTCTACTGACATTATAGGGCAGGTGTCTCATTGTTACTAGGCAATGGTGAAAATCCTGACTTCCTCCTGGCCTCTTCTGACACTACCCCAGCAGGGAGGAGGGGCACCTTGTTACCATTAGGTGAGGATAAATTTCATGGTTCTCCACACAATCTGATAGAAATGAGGGTGAGGCTATAGTTCCCCCACCCCCCATGTAGGAGTATGGTGGTTTGGCTAGAGTAAGATAGTTATTATCTAAAAGTTTTCTGTGTCACTAGGTTGCTCCTTTTCTGGTGCCTTAGCTAGGGAAATTAGGCTTTTTGGAGAACTTTTAAATTCTGCACTCACTGGTGTTTCTGCTGACTTTTCCAGCACCCAGTACAAGATCTAGAGGCAAAAACAAACAAACAAACAAACAAACAAAACCTCAGGAAACTCACTGTTATGTTATTTCTTGAGTCTCTAGGTCTCCAGCTCATATTTTATCTTCTTTCCAACTTTTGGGGTCTTCCAACAGGGTTTTTGATTATATTTAGATATGGAAATATATCTATTTTCATCTACCCTATCTTGCCCTGTGAAGATTTTAATAATTAATTAATTTATTTACCTGTTAAAGTTCTATTCAGATTTTTATTTCTTTTTTTAAATTAGTTTTGGTAATTTGTGTATTTGGTAGTTTACTTCCTCTAAATTGTAACCTGCTGGAATAAATAATTCATAATGCTCCCTTATAATATTTTTAATTATTACAGGATGAGTAGGAATATTCTCTCTGATTCTCGATTTTGTTAATTTGTGTCTTCCATATTTTTTTCTTGTTGAGTCTAGCTTCAAGTTTGTCAATTTTGTTGATCCAAATTTTAGTTTTATTGATTTTTGTTGTTTGCCTATTTTCTATTTCATTAATTCTACTCTAATCTTTTAATTTTCTTTCTTCTATTTGTTTTACACTTAGTATGCTCTTTATTTTCTATTTTCTTAAGATGGAAACTTAAGTAACTAATTTGAGATATTTATGCTTTCCTGATATAAGTATTTAAAGCTTTAAATTTTCCAAAAAGCACTGGTTTAACTGCATCCCATATTTTCCAGTTTCCTCTTTTATTTCTTTTTTGGCTCATGAGTTCTCAATAGTTGGAGATTCTCTAAATTTATTTCTGAGGCTTATTACTAATTTAATTTCTTGGTGGTTGGAAAATGTATTTTAAATAATTTTAATTTTAAAAAGAATATGGAGACATTCTATGTTGTAACATATGGTCTATGTATGTTATTCCATGTGTACTTGAGAAGAAAATATGCTGTTGTTGTGTCAATTGTTTTATAGATGTCTGTTAAGTCTATTGATTTACAGTGTTCTATTTCCTTTATAGTCTTGTTCCTAGATGTTCTATTTATTGTTGAAAATGGGGGTAGTGCAGTCCAATTATTATTGTTGAATGTTTATTTTTTCCTTTATTTCATATATTGATTGACCTTATTGGTGAAGGTTTATTTCAGGCCTCTTTATTCTGTTCCATTGATTTGTGTCTGTTTATATGCCATTACCATGCTGTTTTAATTACTATAGCTTTGTAGTATAGTTTGATATCAGGTAGTGTGACATCTCCAACTTTTGTTCTTTCTCAAAATCGCTTTGGCTATTTGTTTGTTTTTTTGTGGTTACATATAAATTTTAGGATTATTTGTTCCAGTTCTGTGAAAAATGCCATTGGTATTTTAACAGGGATTACATTGAATCCATAGATTGCTTTGAGTAATATGGACATTTTAACAATGTCAATTCTTTCTATTTATGAGCATGGTATATGCTTGTATTTATTTGTATCTTATTCAATTTCTTTCTTCAGTGTCTTATAATTTTCTGAGTACAGAACTTTTACCTTCTTTGTTAAATTTATTATTAGAGGTTTTTATTTGTGGTGGTTACAATTGTAAAAGGGATTGTTTTTTAAAATTTCTCTTTATAATAATTCATTATTGTGTAAAAATGCAACTGATTTATAAATATAAATTTTGTGTCATTCTACTTTATTGAATTCATTTATTAGTGCTAATAGTTTTTTAGTGGAGTCTTTAGGTTCTCTCTATATAGCATAATTTCATGTGCTACCCATTTTGCTATTTTTTTCTAGGTCTTTTTGTTTCTCTGTTTCTTCTCAACTACTTCCTTTTGTGTTAAGTAAATTTTTTTTTTAGTGTATCATTTAAATTTTTTTTGGAGATTTCCCCTGAATTTTTTAGTTATTTTCTTAATGCTTTCTCTAGGAAGTTCAATATGCATCTCAACTGATAAATAACAATGTATTTCAAATTAATACTAACATAATACTAAAAAAAATATAAAAACTTTTCTCCACTTTAGCTCTCTCTCCTTCCCTATCCTTTGTGCTGATATTTCCATATGTACATTACATCTAGATCTATTATAAACCCAGCCACACAGTGTTATAATTGTTATTCTTTGCAATATTATGTGTTTCAAAGATGTTAAAAATGAGTAATATATATTTATATAATCTTTTATATTAAATCATATATTTACTATTTCTGGGGTTTTTCATTTCTTTCTATGGATTTGAATTAGTCTCTGGAGTCATTTCCTTTTATACTGGAAGATTTATTTTAGAATTTCTCTTTGGTCAGGCAAGTCAGCAATAAATTCTGCTACTTTTTGCTATCTGTGAAAGTTTTAATTTTGTCTTTTTGAAGGATATTTTGGTGAATATAGTAATTTTGATTGACATCCTTTTCCTTTCATCATTTGGAATATGGTATACCACTGCCTTACGGTTTCCATTGTTTCTGATGAGACGTCAGCCATTAATCTTGTTGTTGCTTCCCTGTACATAAGGAGTTGTTTTTCTTTTGTCTCTTTCAAAGTTTTGCTTTTTTTTTTTTGACTTTCAATAGTTTTACTATGACATATCTATGTATATATTTATGTACATTTCCAACTTGGGTTTTGTTGAGTTTCTTAGGTGTGTAGTTTAATATTTTTCATCAATTTGGGAAGTTTGGGCTATTATTTCTTCAAAAATATTATCTTGCTTCTTTCTCTTTTTCTGCTCCTTTTGGCACTCCCATTACACATACATTCATATACTTTATATTGTCTCATAGGCCTCTGAGGCCCTCTCTTTTAAAAATCTTTTTTTATCCCAGTTCTTCATTTTGGATAATTTCTATTTATCTGTCTTCAAGTTTAATGATTCTTTTTTCTACCACTTCAAACTTGCTGTTGAACTTTTCCAGGGATTTTTGTTTGTTTGTTTCAGTTATTGTGTTATTCAACTCCAAAATTTAATTTTAATTATTTCCTACAATTATATCTCCCATTCAATATTTTTTATTTGCTGTTTTTATACTTTCTTTTAGCTCTTTAAACATGATTTCTTTGGTTATTTGAACATTTTTGTAAATGCTTCTTTGAAGTATTTTTCTTCTAAATCCAACATCCAGGGACACTCAGCAACAGTTTCTACTGAGTGCTCTATTTCCTTAGTATGAGTCAAACTTTATTGTTTCTTTTCATATCATACAATTTTGTTGAAAATTGGACAATTTAAAAAATATGTTGTAGTAAGTCTGGATTCTGATATTTTCACCCTGAAAGTTGTTAATATTCTTTTTGTTTGTTTAGTAACTTGTTTGGCTAAAACTGTGAAATCTTTCCTCCTCCTCTATCTCCACACATGGTGGCTGCTGGGCCATTATTCATTTTTTTAAAAATGAATTGTTGTTTTTACTTTTAAGTCTAAGTTCCTATGGATCATTTCTGTGTCTGAGTAGCTTAATAGTAATCGATGATTAGGCAGAGATTGTGCTCAAACACTTTGAACTAGTAAAGCTTCTGTCTTCTGGTGTATGTGTGTGTAGGAGAGAATACATTCAAAGCTCAAGATGTTTTCAAGTCTGTCTTTGCTTTTGCTTATTTTGGAAAATTTTATGTCTCTTATACAACTGCACATAGATTCAGGGTCTACCAGGAGTATAAATAGCTTAAACTTTCTTCATTCTTTGCTTTACACGTGAAGACTCAGCCAGAAATATTTTTGCCCAATAACAACCAAAACTCAAGATAATAAAGCCATTGGCCCTTTTTGTTTTTCCCAATTCAGAGATCATCATTTCCATTGCAAATATCTGTTGTCATGGGCATTGCTCACTGTTGCAAACTGAGTTAGACACCTTTAATCATGGTGGTTTAGCTGTCAGTCCTCAAGGCCTGAATCACCTTGGAAGAAACCTTGTGCCAGCTGAGTTGGACAGACTGAAAACAGCTGAAGCATGAATGCCATAACTTTCCACTGTTCTTATTTAAATCTAAGCAGTTTTTCAATCATAGAAGCTTCTTGGATTTGGGGCATTAAGTGGGGGTATAAAAGGTAAGGAACTAGATTCCCTTGAAGGCCTATTCAATTCTGCCCTATTTAGCAGAAAGAATTTCATATGATTTGGCCAGAAGACCCCTGAGGGAGACCCTTAGGACCACAACTACCATTTTTATAGCCTTGGGATGGAAGATGAAGCTGTGCAAAATGAGACCTCACATAGAGAAGAGAATTTTGAGTGGAAGGCATGGAACTAGAATCCTGGATGTAGCATTCCTAGGCTAGTAATCACCTAGTGTCAACTTCTCTGACTCTTAAAGCCTCTAATCCATGAGAAGAGCAGATGCTTCTTCTATCCTGGTATTCCGTTGCAATGTGGGTGATGCCCGTGGCCTCTTCCCCATCCTCTTCATCTACACAGACCTTTCTTTGCCCCCTGCACCTGTCAAGCTTGTCCTGCATTAAGGCCTTTGCACCTGCCCTTCCTGGGCCTGGGATGCTCCTACTCAGTTCTCCATAGTTCTTACCATGAAGTTTATCTGTTCAAAGTGTTTCCCATGATTACCCCATCTAAAGTATGTCTTCTTTGTTCTCCACAAATCTATTTTTTATTCTTTATTATTTCTTTAATACCCATGTGCAATTATATAAATTACTTAAGTATTTTTTTCTGGTTTGCCTCTCCCTTTATGAAAGAAAGCTCTCCAAGCTCAAGGACTTGTATGTGCTTTATATCTGAGTCCCTATTACTGGGGCTGGTGTGAAGACAACAGACACACTAGTGAATATGGAGGGAAGAACTAAATGGAGGAACAAGTGAGTGAATGAATGATCTCCGAGCACCTTTATATAAAACTTCTCTATGAAGGGTCTATTCTGAAGTGGCATGAGGACAAGAATGGGGACATTTGTGCCTCTACCCTACTGAGAAATAGTGAGACCTATGTGCGCGTATAAATACAAGCTTTGTTTAGTTACCCAGCAAAGATTTATCAGGGCCTATTCTGTGCCAGCAGTGAACAAAATTGACTAAATTTATTACTGTTTTTGGCAAACAGGATAAATAACTTTATTATATAATATCATTTAACATTTTACATCATAATAGCTGTTAGAAATAAAATAGAGAGAAGTATAAAGTGCTGCAGAGACCAGCTACAGTTTAAAATAATGTACATCCAATGGAATATTATTCAGCTATGAGAAAGAAGGAAATCCTGCCATGTTTAAAAACATAGTTGGACCTAGAAGGCATTATGCTAAATGAAATAATTGAAATATTATGTAATATAATGTTATGTGAGATCATGCAGGTAATTACAATATAGAATTATATGACATAATAAACTGAATAATGATTTTACACGCATGACGATTATATGTAACAATATATGGTATTGTGCATTCTCTTATATATTCATACAAAGTTCTGACCTCCTGAAGGCAAGTTCAGGGCTGGCTTCAGTGGGAATGTAGGAAGTGCCTTTGGAGGCTTCCCAGGACTAAGATGCTCCGTAGCCCCAGTCTCCATTTCACAAGTGTCACTTCCATGATGACTGCATATATCTGAGTGTCAACTCTTCATTTGCACAGAGGAGGTAAAGTACCTACATTGTGGGGCCGATAACATGAAATGGGATCAAGGGAATAATAAGTACCTACTGTGTGCCATTTAATTCTCACAGCCAGCTGAGTGAGACTTAGCTAATAGCTTACATTGTTGTAGCCACCATTCCTTTTAACTTAAAAAATTATGGACATTAAAAAAGTACTCAGCATTATAAAACATTGCATAATATTTCACCCTCCTGTACTTCTCATGCAGAATCAAACTCTGTTAATCTTGTTTTATTCCAAAGTTCCTATTTGTGTGTGTGTGTGTGTGTGTGTGTGTGTGTGTGTGAAGGAGGTTGCTTAAAATAATTTCAAGAAAATTTCAGACTTGACAGATATAGATTTTTAAAAAGAAACCACAAAACTATAATTGTGTCTAAAAAACAGACAATAGTCCCTTACTATTTTCTAACTCAAAATGTATTAAATTATTTCTGTTCATTTCAAGAGTGTTTTTTTTTACAACTGATTTAATCAAATCAAGATACAAATAAGACCTGCATATTGCATTTGGTTTATAAGCCTCTTAAGTGTATTTTAACTTATAACATGTCCTTTTTCATTTTCATGCCATCTATTTCTTGAACGAAGAAGATCATTTGTCCTACAGAACAATACATGTTTTAGAATGAATAAATGGATGAATGAATGAGTTAGTGAAGAATGATAGCTCCTGCACATTCTCCCAGAGCGTTTTTGCAGGAAAAGTGGAAGAGTACTGAATTCAACCTTAGTACTTAGATGATGTGTACACCCCGTGGTACTTGAAACTACTTATTGTTTTTTCAGAAATCTTTATTTCCCAAAACTCATCTAAGAAACTGACCTCTGGGAGGAAATGTGGAAATGGCTGTGCCTCTCTTGAGCATCTGCAACTCCCCTTTCTGAGCGGGGGTTCTTGTAGAGGCTGGGCATTATTTATGGAGACATCCGAGTGACAGGGGGAACTTCTGGCCAGGAACTGCCTGTAGTGTCACATCCTTAACCTGGTTGACATCGGAACGCCCCGGGGAGAGCATTTCTCTAGGAAAGGCTCTTGGTGGGTCAGGAGCCCCGATGGCGTCTTTTCAAAGCAATAATAAAGATATCAGAAGGGCAATCTGTCAGGCACAGACATTGGTGGTGAGTGCCGAGGCTGGGCAGATCATGCAGAGGAGAAGGACAGGGCTCAGAACCAGATGTTACGTTTCCTGAAAATAGACATGTCAGGTCTTTAGGGCTGTCAGGTGCCCCCTCATTAGCCCATCAGCCTAAATGGAGCCACTGAGCCCTGACATCTCACTTAGCCCTGGCATCTGGCTGGGGACCTCAGTCCTGGGACCCAGGCCTGGGGGAAGGAAAGGCTACAATGTCCAGTCCTTTCCCTTGGGGGAAACTGAAGCCCAGGCACCTGTGAAGGAGGCAGAGGATCGCAGTGGTTCAGTGGCAGGAACTGATCCAGCCAGGTTTCAGTTCAAGGGACTGTAGTATGATAGTTCTCTATATGACGAGGGTTTCTAGTATGTTATATGAAGGCTCTCCTGAGTTGTCCTAGAGCTGGACGGTCCCTCTCCATTTTTGCCATATCATGGAACACTTCTCCTTGGACAGACCTTTCTTCAAGTATCTTGACCGATTACCTTAAAAACCAACCAACCAACCAACCCAGGATCACACACTATAAATGAAAGGTAATAGGAGAAATAAACTCAATGACTTCTCAGTGATGGTGGTCTGTGGAAGCAGACTATGCAAGCAGGTCTATCTCAGGTTGTCAAGCCTGAGGTTTGTTCTCTTGGTAAGTGAAGGCAGAAAGCGAGTGCTGGAGGGTGCTAATGACAGTCAGGCACCAGACATAGCCTTTTCCCAGGTAGCCATCAGGGGATGAAAAGATCATAGAAACAACCTGCTCATCATGCATGATGCCAACGTTACCTCATATCCAGGTCCCAATGTCAGCTTACAGATGGGAAACTCTAAGGTTAGTGAGGAGACCCAGGCCCAATGAGGAGAAGGGACTCAAGGTTAACAGAAAGATGCTGCTTCTGAGATCCTCATTTCTAGGAAGATCACTCTGCTTCCTCAAACCTGCTGGACTCTAGTGACCACATGCACCTGCTACTGTGTGGCCATGACCCTGGGAGAGCTGCTTAGTCTCTTGGCATTGGTTTTCTCTTCTGTACAATAGGAACAATTACTCTCCCTTTTCCGGGTTGGTTGCGAGATGTTAAAAAGAGACCATTCATTCAGTGGATACTTACTGAACATTGTATGTCTGGTACATAGTAGTTGTTCAACATATGAAACCTCCACCTCTAAAAAGTGACTCTGTGGCATAATAAGCATCAGATATTAGCTTCCACTCCACACCAACACCTGTCTTGAAGCATCTATCCACAGTCCAGGAAATAGGTATTATATAACAATTTAATTAATGAAGAAACTCAGGCTTTGAGATATGGAGTTATTTGCTCAAACATCTAAAGATGTTCTGGACAGTGCATGAGCCAGAGGCTCCCGGTTGGCACAGGGCAGTGGTGAGACCTGGACCTTGGACATGGGCCCAGGGAGATGAGATTTGCCTAGGGCCTTGGTACAAACGTCCAAGCTGCCTGCTGGCTGTCTCAGATTCAGGATGCTAAATTTCCAGCCCTGGGAGAACAGCTAAGCCTGTCTCCAAGCCTCTTGTGGGAGATGTGTAATTATTTCAGGCAGATTGAATGCTTCTGACAAAAAAAAGGAGGGAGGAGGGAACAATTAGCTTCGCTTTGCAGGCTGTCGGTATTTCTCTTGCAATGAGCATTGCAGCCCGAGACACTGTAATTAGGCCTTGATAATAACAGGCTCGGTATCTCCCGCACCCTGTCAGGGAAAAGAATCCATCTTATCGGTAATTGTAGGGTTGGCGATTTCTGAACGTCTCTTTCCGCTAGCCTGGGCTTTCCCGGGGGGAGCTGACAGGGCTTTCTGAGCAAACACTGCCTGAGCTGGGGTACAGAGTGAAGTCGGGAAAACAGAGTCTCGAGGAGCCTCCCTCTGAGATGAAGTGAGGGGTCTTTGAGGTGAAGGACCTGAAAGCCACTGCCTGGATTATTGCCCCAGCCTCTCAATCCATCTTCCCAGCCCTCTACTATCCACACTCCACAAGTAGCCAGAAAGCATGCAGCTAAACTGGAAGTCATGTCATGTCATTCCTCTGCTCCATACCCTCCATGACTCCCATCATTTTCAGAGGCAGAGACAAAGCCCTCCTGATGGTCTGCAGTCTTGCATTGTCCCTTTCCATTTCTTTCTACCTTCTTGCTCACTCTGCCCACACCCACTGACCTGTATCCTGAGGACATGTCCCCACATTTCTGCCTCAGGGCCTTTACACTTGCTGTTCCTGCCTCCTGGAATGCTTTTCCTTCAAATGCTCTCTTCCTCTCCTCCTTCAGGCTGTTCTCAGGAATATCTATCCACGTCAGGGCCTCCAGCACTTCCTCTTTGTCTGCCCTACTTTATTTTTCTTCTTTGCTTATCACTTTCTAACTCTCCGTATATTTTATTCATTACACTATTTACCCCACAAAGGTGTCTGTTCTTTCATGAGGTCAGAGATTTTTGTCTACCTGGTTCACAGCTGTACCCCGAATGGCTAAAACAAGTGCCTGTCACACAGTAGGTGTTCAATAAATGACACACAGCTGCCCTGACTTGGAGCTTGCATGTTCCTTGCTTAACGTAAAGTTCTGGTCATCGCCAAAGCTCTACCCAGAGGCTCCCTCCTCTAGGATGCTTCTCTGGAATCTCATGTAGGTCACATCCTTCCCTGTCAAGGCCTGCCGAACACTTGATCTCCTTCCACTCATTTACCATATGTTTTTGAAACTATCCCTGTGGACTCCTCTGGGGCCAGGGCCCAAGGCTAAGTGTCTTCTGGGTCCCTAGGCGCTGGCTGTGGTCCTGGATCCTAGCGGGTACTGAATACATGTCTCTGAAGAACTGTAGGCATGAAACGACTGGGAATGTGGTAAACAAGGGAAAGCAAACAATAGCAGCCACTAAAATGAATTTAGGAGTGTCCCAATGCCAGGTTCTGTGTGCCATGCACCCTACCTCATACCTACTCACTCAATTTCAAAATAATGCTCTGAAACTTCTATTAGTATGATCATGCCCATTTTACCAAAAACAGAGGTTCTATTAACCAACGGGATCCAAACTGTTTTGGGCACACACCCTTATTGGTAAAAAAATTTTGAGTTTAAATCCCCATTTTCTGCCATCTATTCATTTACAAATTATATATATGTACTAGAAATATAAAAAGAGAAATATTAAAGAGATGGGTGAGGGTAAGGAGATGTTTTTATGTTTTCTTCTCTCCATAGTGGATATACAACCTCTGGGCTGCACATCTCATTTTGAATCCAATAAGGCACAGATGAGTGAAACAATGAATGAGGGAATGAGTGAACGTTTATGAATTGTAGCTTTTGAGAGCAGAGGCTATGGAACCATATGGTTTGGTTGCCTTATTCACTTATTAGCTGGGCAATTTTACTTATTAACTTGGAAAAGTTGCCTAACTTCTCTGAGACAGAGTTTTCTCATCTGCAAAGTGAAGGTGGAAATAGTCTCAACCTCAAAGGGCTGTGGTGAGGAGTAAATAAGATCATCTCTATAAAGTGCTTACAACAAGGCCTGGTACTCTGGTAGCACTTACTCTTTGGAAAATATTTTCCCCTGGAAATAAGGCTGAAAAAGTGGCCAGGGTCAGATAGCCAAACAGTGAGGGCTCAGGAAAGAGAGCTTGTCATCATCTCCCCTCTGTTCTTGTTAGCACTGACATGGGTTAGAGCTGCAACCTCTCTTTGTCGTCAGCATGTGACAAGAATGTGTAGAGATCGGGGTGGTCTGAGGGCTGCCTCTAACTCGTGTGTAACCAGTCAGGGTTCACTGTCTGTAAAATGGGACAACAGTGTACAGAGTTGGGGTCAGAGGCTAGGATGACTTAATGGGGGAGAATGTGCTTTGCCTATTGGAGGAACCAGAAGGGGTGCAAACCTGAGTAATCTTTGGCCAAGGACGTTACTGGTCAGGGTCATAACTCATTCATTCTCTGCCCAAACTGGCAGCCTCAATTCTTGGCTTACTGGAATAATTTTTTCCCCAACTAATCTGTGGACAGACTACATCAAAATCATCTGGAAGGATGTATCTACATATACACATACACACACGTATATATATGAGAGAGAGAGAGTCACAGCCATGCAATGATGTTCTGTTTAACCACAAGCCACATACGTGAGATGGTTTTCCCATAAGGGTATAATGGAGCTGAAAAATCCCTGTCACCTAGCGACGTGGCCATGGTAAGCCTTAGCATAACTCATTACTCACATGTTTGTGGTAATACTGGTATAAAGAAACCTACTGTGCTTCCAGTCGTATAAGAATATAGCATATACAATTATGTGTAGTACATAATACTAGATACTAAATGACTATGTTTCTGGTTAATATAGTTACTATACTGAACTTTTTATTATTTTAGAATGTATTCTTTTTACTTATACAAAAAAAAGTTTCTATAAAACAGTATGCACTGTTAACGCTGGCAGAGCTGCATACGTCTCACGTTTACCGAGTCTCTTGATTGCATCATTTCTCTTGTGCTTGATTTAATCTTGTGTTGTAACATGCTTATAGTACAGGCTTATTCTTTGTAGCACAGGTTTGTAGCCTAGGAGAAATAGGCTATGCCATATAGCCTAGGTGTGTAGTAGGCTGTACCACTTAGGTGTGTGTAAATGCACTCTGTGAGGTTCGCACGATGATGACGTCACCTAATGATGCATTCCTCAAAATGCGTCCACAATATTACTCAGCATGTGATTATATATATATATTCAGAATCCCTGGTCCTGTCCCAGCCTAGTCCCATTGGAATTATGGGGATTGGATCTCAAAAATCTATGTTTGTAACAAGTTCCCTAGGACTCTACAGCATGGCTAACTTAAAAATGGCTGTTACATAATTCATATTGCTTGCTTTATGATTTTTAAGGGACTTCGAATCTCTCTTGTGAGGGGTTATACGCCAGTGGTAAGGAATGGATGGAGCTGGGGCCCAAATTTACCAGCAGTGTGACTTTATTGCTGAGCCTTAGTTTTCTTATCTGCAAACAAAGATAGTGAGAGCACTTGTTTTTCTAAAAAATTAAGTCTAAATTCTCTAGTAGAGGCTGAGCTAGTAAATGATCAATAAGTAGGAAATACGATTATTACTATCGTATTAATAGTAATTATTATCAGTGATTGTTATTATTGTATTACATGTAAAATATTTTTTTTCAGGAATTTAAGTTAATTAAAAAAAAGATTAAATATCATAGAAAAAAAATCCCCGCTCTACCAGATCAGAGAAAAACAGCAGGCAAGTCATTTGCTGTTTATGTTCAATGGGGTCTAAAGTAAAATCCAGCCCCTCCTCTGTCTTCGAAAGCCTCTGAAAGGGTAATGTGCTGTGAGTTGGTGCCACACCCTGCCCATTAATCATTTTGTCTTTCTTTTCAATAAAAGAATGACTGTATAAACAAAATCAGAAGCTGAAAAAATAATATGGCAATACATTAAAACAGACCATCAGTGCAAACACATTTAAAAGTTTTTACATTAAAATCTTTTCCTTAATATAAAAGAGCAATGTTTCATATTTCAAATAATATTAAAAAACAGTTTAAGAGCCTCCTAATAAGTATTTAATGAAAATAAATTTATTGAAGGGTAGCAATGACTGCCAATTAATATTACCAGATCATTAGTGATGTCTTTTGCATTAACAATAAAATCTGCAGTGTAAGTGAAAAAATATTTAACAAGAATATAGATATTTTAAAACCACATATTTTCCAGCCTTTATCTTTTTATTAAATCCTGTGCTTATTAAAAGATGTACTCAAGATGTTGGTAAAGATATTCAGCTAAAGTCACACTTATATGCTAGATGGGCTTTGGCCCCACTCGACATTAGCATAGCCATCGATTGACTTATACAGAAACTCTTAGGTTTTATAGGTTTTTAAATTGCTTGCAGTCTCTCAGTTGAGAATTCTGGCTATGTAAATTTTTTTGGCCCTCATTAATGTGTTATACATAATTTTTAATTAGGTGAAAAGACATCCTATGGTAGGTGCCATAATGGAAGTTGTCAATAATTAGTAAGAACACACTTAAGAAAAATTGGAATGTACAACTTCATATCATAAGAACACTGTAAGTAGACTCAAAGGTGGTTTGAAGATTTTCCATGTGATTTTAAAAATGTTTTGTGCAAAGCTGTTACTACATTTGTGATGATGCTGACAGTTCATTTGAAAATTACCTGGTGTTTCTGAAGCTAATATGATTGGAGTAAAACTGCAAAAGAATACTTAGTGTATTTACAACATAAACACTCAGTGAAAAGTTACTTGAAAAATCAGCCAAAGACCAGAGATTTGACATCCAGGTTTCCGCAGGTTAATGGGCAGAAGGAGATATTGCAAGAAATTTCTGTGATACCATCAGAGTCCATCAAAATTTTGTCCAAGGGAATTTGAGATAAGGCAAATATAAATTTTAAAAGGTATTTTTAATGTATTTCTTAGAAAGGCAATGATATAGTTCTCCAGGTATCAATCTATGATTCCATAAAGTCTTGTCCATCCTTTTAGCCAAATGTCATGTCTAATTGCTGTCAACATCTGTGAATCATTTGTCTTTTCCAATATTTTAAAAGAGTTCTAAATCTTTAAGGCCTTTGACATGCTGAAGAAATTACATGTCCTAACTCTTTGCATCTTAAAAAATTCAGGCAAGCTACTCTTTTCTTGAATGATCTTCAGGACTATTTAGGGTGAACTTGACTAGTGCAATATCCACTGTCATAAGCTCACAGCTTGGTCCTTAATCCTCGCTCAGCAAGAGAATCACATGGTGAGCCCATAATGCTTTTGGTACAGGTGGTGTTGAATGGGGCCCAGGAATCTGCCACTTTTTCTAACACTGGTGGTCGCAATGAGGCTCATGGACCACACTTTGTTAAACAGCTATTTGGAGTTCTTGTCTGTTATCCTTTGGTGCAAGGTGCACTATTGAGAGGACAATTTATTACTTTGTGGGTCACTGAAGTGAGATACACACAGACATTTGTGGAATGTCATCAATGGTATTTTCTTGGAGGCTCCTCATGGAATGAAAATATGCACACTAGTGTGAGAACGCTAGTGCCAGATTTTAATGAAACTCCAGGCACCCCTGTCTTGATCATTAGAGTTTTAAAGCACATCCTGGTACCTGATAAGGCAAGCCTTCTTCTTTAAGCATGTCTTGGCTCTTCTTGGGTTCTGTATAATTTTTTTGTGTTACTCATTTGTCTTTTAAGTTGATATGTAATTCCTATACAATAAAATTCATCATTTTAAAGTATATAATTCAGATTTGTTTAGAATATTCACAGTACACCTCTGTTCACCACTATCTACTTCCAGAATGTCATCGTTCACAAAATAAACCCTGTACTGTTTAGCAGTCACTTCCCACTGCCTCTTCCTCCAATCTCTATAGAGTTAATCTAGACATTTCATATAAATGGAATCATGCAATATGCAGCCTTTGTAACTGGCTTCTTTCATTTAGCATAATGTTTTCAAGATTCATCCTTGTTGTAGCATGTGTCCGTACTTCATTCCTTTTTATGGCTAAATAATATTACATTGTATGGATATATCACATTTGTTTAATGGAAATTTGGGTTGTTTCCAAATTTTACAGCTACTGTGAATAGTGAGTACTGTTATGAACATTCATGTGCAAGTCTTTGTATGGACATAGGTTTTCATTTCTCTTGGGTATATACCTGAGAGTGGAATTGCTCTGTCATAAGATAACTTAAGTTTAATTTTGTGAGGCCCCTCCAAACTGTTTTCTACAGCAGCAGCACCATTTTGTATTCCCACTAGAAATGTATGAGATCTTCAGTTTCCCACATCCTCCCTAACACTCTTTATTGTCTGTCTTTTTTATTAAAGCTGTTCTAATGGGTATGAAGTGCAATCTTACTGCGATTTTGATTTAATTTACCTTATGACTAATGATGTTCAGCATCTTTTCAGGACCTTATTGACCATTTGTATATCTTCTCTGGAGAAATGCCTATTCAATTTTTACACATTTTAAATTGGGTTATTTTTTTATTGTAAAATTTCTTCATATATTTTGAGTACTAGGCCCTAATCAGATATATGATTTGCAAATATTTTATCACTTTGTGTGGGTTGTCTTTTTCCTTTCTCAACAGTATTCTTTGAAGCCCAAAGTATTTTTTTTTTATGAAGTTCGATTTATCTATTTTTTTCTTTGATTGCTTGTGCTTTAGGTGTCATTAAAAATCTGTTGCCTAACCTAAAGTCATGAAGACTTACACCTATGTTTTCTTCTAAGTGTTTATAGTTTCAGCTCTCATATTTAGATCTGTGATCATTTTTGTATATAGTGTGAGATGAAGGTCCCAATTTATTTATTTGCTAGTACCATTTATTAAAAAGACTATTATTTCTCCACTGAATTGTCTTGGAACATTTGTCAAAATAGCTAGTCATAGATACATGGGTTTATTTCAGGACTCTCAATTCTCTTCCATTGGCCCATATGTCTATGCTTATGGCAGCACTACACTGCAGCTTTGCAGCAAGTTTTGAAATCAGGAAGTATGCATCTCCAGCTATTTTTTTAAAATAATGATTGTTTTGGCCATTCTGGGTCTCTTGCATTTCCACAAATATTTTTGGGTTAGTTTTTTAAATTTCTATAAAAACGGAAGTTGAAATTTTGATTGGGATTACATTGAATCTGTACATCAAAATGTTGGGTAGTATTGTCATCTTACCATTGCTAAGTCTTCCCATCTATGGGGTCATTTTTCATTTATTTAGATTTTTCTTTTAACAATATTTTGTAGTTTTAGTATATATGCCTTGCACTTTTGCTAAATTCATTCTTAAGTATTTTACTCTTTTTGATGCTATTGTAAATTGAATGGTTTTCTTTATCTCCCTTTTGGATTATTTATTACTAGCGTATAGAAGCACAACCTATTTTTGTGTTTTGATTTTTATTTCCATTAATCTTGCTAAACTCATTTATTAGTTTTAATAGGTTTTTTTGTAGACCATATAAAATTTATAATCATCTTGTCAAAGTCCTCAAAGAAACCTGTTGAAATTTTGATTGAAACTGGATTAAATCTACAGACAATTTAGAGTTGAACTGACATCTTTGCAATATTTAAATTTTCTTATCCATTATCTTTCTATTTATTTAAGTCATCCTTAATGCTTTTAATTTTAAATTTAATTTAAATTAAATTTTAATTTCCTGTGTACAAGTCATACACATCTATTTTTGGAATTATTCCTAGCAAGTTTGTATTTTTTCTTGATATTACAAATGTGTCCTTTAAAAATAATGCTTTGAATTTTTTTTGTTGGTATATAAAATACATTTGTCTTTTATATATTGATCTTACAGTCACCTTGCTAAACTTTTTTTATTTTGTTTAGTAATTTTTCTATAGGTTCTTTGAGTTCTTATTAATCAAAGATTAAAATTAGCCTAATTCTGGGCACTTGAGGACTGAAAGAAGGGAAAGAGCCAAAGCCGATATCGATTTGAGTAAAATGTTGTTTGTTTGCCAATGGTAACAGTGAACTTTAAACACAGTAAGCTGTGTGGTGACATGGTCCATGCTATTGAAATCTTAATTTCTATTGGTTCTTTTATTGGTCATGGCCTGGGATATAATTCAATAGGTGAAAAGGCTTATTTTTATCATGGGTGGAAACAGAGCCCACGGAGGGCTGGACAGGAAGAAGTGAAACATTAGTGGCTCTGAGCTTTTCCTAGTTAACTGCAGGAGGGTAGTTGGTGGTCTTAGACAGGAAGTTTCATGGTGCCATGCAATAGGGGATTAATTTTCTGTTTGCACTCAAGCAGGAAAAGACTCCTCCTCAAAGCTGTTGAAAATATCTGTCTTTAGTGCATAGACCACAGCTATGGGTGATTCTGAGTGAGGAGACATCATCTTCTACTCCTCAAGCCAAGACTCAGAATACCTGAGTCTGGAATCAGGGCCTGGAAGGAGGAAGTGTGTGTGTGTTGCAGGGTGGGGGGTGGGTGTGGTGAGGGGCACTGCCTTGCATCACTCCAGGACATTCCATCCATGTTGCACTCCCGAATTACCATTTCCTGGGCACTTACTCTGGGCCCAGCACTATTCTAAGTACTGTCTTCCAAGGGCTTATTTCATCCTTCCTACAACTCTCCACATTCTTATTATCTCTGTTTGTATGATAAGGAAACTGAAGCTGGGAGAGATGGAAGAACAAACTCAAAATCACCAGCTGATAGGGGGCAGAGCAAAGGCAGATCCCAGGACCTAGGCTCTCAACTGCTATGTCATTTGTGCCTTCTTAGCCTGGAGTAGAGAACATGAAATAGTACATGATCCAGAAAGAGGAAAGATAATCCCTTTGGGTACTGACTCTTTTTACTTATTATTTTACTTTTAAATTCTTTCAATAAGTCACTTTAAATTATATTTTAAAACTTATTCTTTTTCTTTTTTTTTTGCTTACGCTCTCTCAAAGGGGCTTCTGTGACCTTGATGAAGATGTTATATATGTGAGCTTAAGGCCAGGGTAGAATTCTCTGTCTTTGTAGTCCTGTGCAGGGCTTGGCATACGGTAGAGGTTGACAATATTTATTGGATGGATGAATGACCAATTTTCACAGCAAGATTTCTGAGATAAAAGCAGCTCACATTTATAGAAAGTTTATAGCATGTCAGGGATCACTGGTATTTAAAATGCAATAAGCCATTTAATCCTCGTGACAACCTTATGAGCTAGGTACATTATGATTTCCACTTTCTAGATAAGGAGGCAGAAGCTCAGTTTTGTCCTTGCCTGAGTTCTCAGCCATAGTAAGTGGGAGCTAAGCCAGAACTGAACTTGGACAATTAAATCTAAAACCTGACTCTTAGCCTCTAGATGTGTTTTGGTCATGTATTGTATGACTGTGGGCACCTATTGTATGACTCTATGTGGCCTGAATCTTCTACTTCATCTTCAACAGGGTCAATCAGCTACTGCTTGAATATCTCCAGTGATGGGAGCACAGTACGGTGCTACTTTCTCCCTTCCTTTCCTACTCCAGTTGCACTGCTCCCAGCCCCCACTCTGCCACACTCAACTGAGTTCTTTGAGGCAGAACATCTTTAAGACTTTTCTTATCCATCTCTCTTCATGATTTGTTTCCTCGGAAATGTCAGGACACTTTTATCTGGTTGGAAAAGTCACTTTGAAATCTGGTGTATTTAATTGAATTGAAACATCACTGATTTTAAGGTGCACCTTTATTTTGTGTACCTCTGAGAAAGAAAAAGTCTGCTAGTTAAATTTTGACATAATGCTTTCTTGTCACTTGGAATTTTTATTTTATTGTCATTAAAAGAGCTCTTTAGGCATTGAATTTATCCTTTATTACTCTTGTGCATAAACACGTAAGAACAATAAGTTGCTTATGTTAGTCCTAAAACTTGTTCACATTTAAAGTATGACCATTTTGAATAATTTTTGACTTGGTTGTTGATGTCTATGGCTTTCCACATAATGTTGTCTTCTGTGTCATTAAGACTGTTGGGGTTGCAGCATTTCTAAAAAGAGTGATTCCCTGTTACCTATGGGAATTTCTTCTAAACCTCTGACTCCCATTCTGCAAGTTTGGATGCTAGTGTTTTCTTGTTTGGAGTGTGATGGACAACCATCTTGCATGTATCAGTAACTTAGAGTGACAGCTTCATATCTGTGTGCAGATCTCCTCTTTTGGAAACTGGTAAAGCATTTGGTGGTTGCTTTGGTGATTCCTCCTATGACGAAATTTTGCTTTACTAATGTCACCTTTATACTCTGTTCCCTGGCCTTTTCGCATACATGCAGTAACTTTTCACTTCAATGCCAAATCATAATGTAATCTTGTTGAAGAATTCTAAGTGCAATTAAATGTAACACAGACAATGCACAGACCTCAACAGAGTGACAACAAATGAACAGCCACAGCCAGGCTCATGCAAGTAAAGGCAGTGACAGCTGCACCCCAGCAGCCACCTGGTGATTAGGATGGTGAGCTGCTATTCCTTCTCAGAGAGCTCCCTGAGGGCAGTCCGTATGCCTCATTCCTCTCTGTACCCCTAGGGCCTGACTCAGGGAAATGTATTTTTTTTGAGTCAAAAGATAATGAGTGAGCATAGTGTAGCTGGTGACAATGATGTAAAAGGATTTGGGAAAATACTAAAAAGCAGATGTAAGAACTCAAATCACAAAAGCTTGGGGCCAGGTAGTTTAGGGGCAAAGTGTCCACATTGCCAGAAGTGGACCCTGAAAGTGTCACAGCTTCATATCACAGGAAGTAGTTGGTCATAGATGGTAGAATATCAGACCTGAGAAGGTCCTAAGGCATCTCGTTCAACCCTCAACAGCTAATTTATGGAGAAGCCAAGATTCAAACCTGAGGGTTCAACCAGGATTCTTTTGCTGGAGTGGATTGCCTTGGGCAGCACAGAGCTCCCTGACACTTGAGGTTTATAGTCAGAAACAGAAAAATTGGAAATCAGACCCTGCTCCACCTTTGGCATTAGGAAATCATAGGCTGGCTATGAGATGGCCAGCATGTGGAAGATTTGTCAAATAGCTTTAGCAAAACCTGAATGTTTCATGGATGAGGAAACTGAGGCTCATATATCACCTCCTTTAGGAAGCTGCTCCTTCTTCCTCTGAACACCATCTGAATACCCCTCCATGCCCCAAGCCTCTTGCCACTGTGCTAGTGGTTTGCCTGTGCTAGTGGTTCTTTTGCCACCGTGGATCAGTTATTTGTGTCTGGATTTATCTCCCTGACTATATAAGCCTCAATAAAGATCCCATTTCCTTAGGATGGTCACATGATCTGGTGGAGGGAGGGCTAGCTTTGAATCACGTATATAGCTGCGGAATATTGGGAAAGTCATTTAGAACATCTTTGTCTCAGTTTGCGCATTTGTAAAATGGCGATCATGTCAATAGTACCTACCATGAACTGTGGTTGAGAGGATTAAATGACAAAAGGAATGTGAAGATACCTAGAAGAGTACCTAGCACATGGTAAATTCTTAATAAATATCAGGTCCGGGTTGTCGTCATCATTATCATCATCACTATCATCATTTAGGCCTTCTCCATAACATGAAACATATTTGTGAGTTGAATGAATTTGTGTCTGTATGGTGGACATTGTTGTTTGTTTCTACAGCACCCGTTACCCCTTCTCTGGTGAATGCCTCATTTCATTTGTGAATTCACTCCTCTCCAAAGATTAGCCTGCATGGTCCTGCTGGGCTTCACCCTAGCTCCACGACCTCAGCCCATTCCAATCTATACATCACTTCCCTCACCACAGTGATTAGTTCCAGGATGATCACCTGACAGAGATCTGGCCACTCAGAAATACTAAGATTCAATTCTAAGTCTTCGAACTGTTTTGCCCCCAGGGACCTAAAGCTGGAAGAGAGGAGTGCTGACACTTCTGCAGCCCTCTCTTTGCCCCAACGGGGGAGACTGCCTGAGAATAGAGCCAGTGCAGAGGAGGTTGAGCCCATAGAGGAAGTAAGAAAATCAGTATCCATGACATAATTTGACCCCTGCATTAAGCTTCATCAAAAGGTAAATCTATTCTTTGTCTTGTTAATTAGTGAGAAAAAAATTTTCTTAATGCTTGAGTCAGCTTGGGTTAGGCACCCGAAAATGTCCTAAATGTTAGTGATTCCAAGCCTGTGTAACATACAAATTTGCATATATTTCTCATTGCATTTTTACAAAGAACTTATTCTACTAATATGAAATACGATGTGTAGTCAATGCCGAAATCATAAGATACTTGCCTTTGACTAGCTTATAGCTCTTCATGTTCCTTCTGAAAGCTGGATTACCTGCTACTTGCCACATGCTCTACATGGTTTGAGTTGTAACCAAGCTGTTTTGTGCCAACAATGCCATTCTGCAGCCAAATAGTAACTGACTTTGTTTTTCCAGCAGGGAGATATTGTTCCCTCTCCCTTTGTGTCTTTTTTTATCATTGACTCAGCTCAACTCACCATTTCTTTCTGACCTACATGTGTTTCCTTCTTATCCAATTCCTTGTGGAAATCGCCCTCTCCAAACTTTTGCTCTGTCTCTTCTGTTTCTCTATCCATTTATGTATTTCCCCTTGCCCCAGAGAAGCCCCACTTTCCTCATTATGACTAAGGAGTCTTCAAAATGCTAGTGGTGTTAGCAGAGCTGTGATCTGTTTTAGGAGCTCAACTACCTCCAAGCCCTCAGCCCCATCCTCCCTGTCTGGTAGACAGTGATGCCTTGAGGATAGATTAGCCACCTGGGTCTCTCTACTGGCTAATGGAGGCCCAACCCAGAGGAGGCCTTAAAAGTGTTTGTTGAGGGAACACACCCCAAGGACTTGGCTTTTGGGTCCTTTCTGATGCATGCACAGTGAGCTGTCTTCTGGGCCAAGGCCCCACGGCTTGGAGCTCAGACTCACTGTCCCCACTTTCAATAAAGTATATTGCAATTGTTCTTGATATCAAATTCACACATAATATTATCTACTTGGAACCTATGATTTAAACAAATCAATACAATGCCCTAGGTGTCATATTAAAGGGAAATAAAAGGATAAACATTGTAACAAAACAATACATATTTCATTGCATGAATGCTCGGGCTAGACTTCACCAGAAGAGAGAATAAAGTTGTCAAATGATTGTGCCTATTCATTTAGATTTAAGAGAAGTGAGACACTTTTTAACTGAATAATGTTAACACTCTGAAATAAGAGCAAATTAAGGATTTACACATATGCATGGGATGTACCATGTGTACGACGGCTGCAAATGCAGGCTGACACAGGTTTGGTTTATGGTGACTCCTGGCTGCAGGGGATATTCTGAAAGGGTGAAACCTCATAGGAAAGTCCCGGGAGGAAGGAAGCATTGCCTTTCCTTGAGTTACACAGTGGTTCCATCCCTGGCAAGTCTATGTGTATTTAAAAAACTTGCAAAAAAAATTAAAATAAAACTACTTTGCATTTAAATGCAAAATACAGTAAGGTGTTAGGCTCACAAAGAGGGGTGCCAACAGTTTTCCCTGAGTAGGGCAGTCCTGTGCATTTTGAGATGTCCAGCTTCCAGAATACTGTCCCTAAGCGGGAGTAGCTCCACCCAACTACTGGAACAAAGGAATACACCATAAAGCTCACATGCCCCTGGGAATAAAACTCCCTTTGAGAGACTCTAGTCTAGAAGACTCTGGCAGCTGCAGGAACCAGGGTTGACTCTGCGTAGCCATGGCTAAACTGCTCCTTGAGCCTTGGTTTCCTCCTCTGCCAAATGGAGCTTTTTGATGTTAGGAAAGATGGTATGGTGACAGATGGCAGGTATTCAATGGGCAGGCACTCTCTCCTTCCCTCCCCTCTAGTCTTTAGTCAGGACTCAAAGCTCTCTTACTCTCACTCCAGGCTCACCGAGCCCTGCGTGCTCCCAGAAGCTTCTGTGAGTTGGCCTTGTGCTGCATCTGAGCTCCTGTTTCCTTCCAAAGCCTGTGCCATTCAGAAGCCTGAACTTCTATTGGCCTTTAATTTCTTCACTCAAAACATCGCTTGTGCACCTGCCATGTGCACCGAAAGCCCTGTGAGGGTGTGAAAAAAGTCACAGACTTGGACTCAGATCCAAGATGCAGCACAAACTCTGTGCTGTCTGAAGGCAGCTGAGAGGCTTCCTAAAGGAGGGGGCACCTGAGCAAGGTCCTGCAGGTGGGGAGGATTTGGCCATGGAGCTCTGAGGAGAGGAGCATCCTGGGCGGGAGTGTTGGGGTCAGTGTCTGAAAGGGACATGGAAGGTCCATTTCCATTTGTCACTAGCCTAGTTCAGTTTCCATCTGCTCCAGCCTACATCACTGCAGCAAGACCACCCTGGTTTCCTGGCTTCCAGCCATGCTCTTCCAATCCATCTCTTCTGCCAAGAGGAAATCTTCCCTCAATTTACCTTTAACCTTGTCCAGCCCTGCTTAAACCCTTCATGGCTCCCGTCTCCTGCAGGCTGTCAGGTCCTTGGCAACTTGGACTGCTGATTGTTCCTGCCTCTACCCTGTTACTTCCTGCTCATACCCTCTAGTTTATCCATTTCTTCATTCAACACACACTTACTGAACACCTGCTATGTGCCAGAGTCTGCTCTAGGGGCCAGGCAATTTAGTAAAACCCAAACTGAGAAGTTCCTGATCTCATGGATCTAATATTTTGGTGGGAAGACAGACAATAAAGAAAACACAGAACTATAAGATAACAGTTGGAGTTAAGAGCACATAATAGAAATACAGCAGGGTCAGGGGATTGAGAATAGGAAGGAGTATTCTTAAATATATATTTTAAAATTTAAGGGTTAGTCATATACCATTTTGTATTTCCTAGATTGAAAAATCCAGATTTTGTTCTTGTGGCAGTTTTGTGCCTAAGTCTGAGGATGAATTCCGATTGGACTTGAAAGTCCCACTCACCTTCACCAGGGATTGGTCCAGGGGTGGGCATGTGACTCCATTTTGGCCAATCGTATTTAAGAGGAAGACTTCCAAGGGCTTCTGGGAGTAATTTTTCTAGAAAGGGACATACATAGAGAAAGCCCTTTTTGCCATAACTCCCCTTACTTTTTGCTTGAATGACTATCATGAGCAAATGTGATACTGGGAGCCATCCTGTGACCATGAGGGGCATGTTAAGAGTGCCAGTGAAAACTTAGAAAGCCTTGTGTCTTCAGTGACACCACTGAACTCCTGAACAAATATAGAGTTTGTCCCTTGGACCTTCATGTTCAGTCAGCACTGATCTTTTAGATAAAAACTCCTTATTAGTGCATGGTACTGGTTATAGGTATACTGAGTTATGACTTCTCTCAGAACTCAGACAGCTAGGACAAGCTCAGTGGCTCAAGCCCTCAGGTTGGTAGCCTCTGACCTCAAGCAGTGCCTTCTCTTTTCCATAGTAGCCAACTCATGCCATTCTCTCTTTATATAGAATGAGGAGATGCTATGAAGGTTGAGAAGCACTGCTTGAGGCTCTGAGAAGATGTCCCACTGTTGACAACCATAACCATCCTCAAGCACCCTCTGCTCTAGTCCTTTGGAATTACTCACTGTTCCTCAGACACCCATGCTCTATCTTGCTCTATGCTTTTGTGCTGGCTGTTCTCTGTGCCTGAATGCCCTAGCTGCTCATCTCTTTCTGGCAAACTCCTACTTACTCCTCAAAGCCCAGTTCAAGACCAAATGTTGCCTCTTCTGTGAAATTTCTCCAAGCCTCCAAGCTTGCCCCACTGACATTTTTGTTCTTTCTGTCCTGCCATTCACTCCCATTAGCTAATAGTCTGTCCTGCCACAGACTGAGCCTTTCATAAATCCAGGGACTGGGTTGTGTTTAGACCTGTGGTCCCTGTTCCTAATGCAAAGACTGGAGGACTCAAACCAGGGAATAACAATTTTTGTTGGTTAGCTAAATGAATAAGATGAGTGAGTAAATGAATGCGTTCATTTTCTTAGCTGCCATACAGAAGGCAGGGGCTGGATTGGCCTCTCTGTGTGGGGCACAGGGCAGAGATGGTGCTGGCACAATGTTTGTTCCAATGATCTGAAGGCGTCTCTGCTTAGGTAGACCAGGCAGCCCTGCTACTCTAGGAGCAAGTGGAGACCTGCCTGCTTCCAAGCCTCCCACTTCCTCTAATCTCCCCTTCTCTCCCTAAATCTCTGGCGGGCAGCCTCCCAGAGGCCAGTCCCACCCCCATTTCTCCTGCAGGCCTCTGCCAGCTGAGTTATCCTCTCTGCCATCTCTGGGACTCTAGAATCAGCCTCCCTTCCTTCAGGTGTGCTTGGAAGCTGCCGTGGGACTCTGGAGATTGAGATAGGTGACAGTCCTCTCTGCTCTGGGGAAAATTAATTAGCACAGGTTCTACAAATCACTTTGAAGACTTTAAAAAAAGAAAGAATACATACAATAGTCCCTTATCAGGATGACTATTACCTTGAGGGTCTGTCCCCATTCCTCTCCATACCTGTTTTTCTAGAAAAATCCAACTTCTGTGTCCAGTGTGAGGGAAGCTGTGTGTGGGTCTTCTCTGGCTGGGGCCTCAGCTGCTGAAAATTGCTTCCCAGTTGCTGCTGGGATCCAGAGCTTCAGATGTGGTTTAGGATTCTGAGCCTGGTGATCCCTGGCTGGGACCTAGCCTCTCTGAGCCTCCATATTTCAGCAAAATAGGGATAGTAGTACTTTCTTTGGGAACTGGCATACAACAGGTCCTCAATAAAGAGAGCTCCAAGCCTGTTCTGACGGTCTTGGGACAGAGCAGACAGAGCCCACACAGCCCCCAGGTAAAAGCTGGGCCTGTTGTCTGGGTTTGGTTTCCCAGGTTTCCCAGGTACCTCCCCAGAGACCACCCAGCCAGCCTCCCGGCTACAGGGCAGACTCCAGCTCAGAACCACAGAAACAGCTGACAGCTGCCAGGATGCCAATTTTCTCTCCATAGTCAGAAGGGCCATACCGAGCCAGCAATGGGCAACATAGTGGACCCTTGGTGTCGCACCCCCAGACTGGAGTCATCTCCTTGAGATGCTCTGGAATGTTCTCCCTGCCCTTTCCTAAAATGGAAATTGAGGCTCAGAGAGGTCCAGTCTCTGGTTAATGGATACCCAGCTGGGCTTTCTGGCTTCTCACCCTAGCTGGGCTGGGGGGAGGGGTGGCTGACAGGCAAGTAGGCTGGCAGGTGAGGTTTGGCAAAGTAAAGGTCTGTGAGCTTTTATGGGACTTCAAAAGTTTGGTGTGTGGGTTCAGCCCAAGGTGGGTGATGCTTCCATCTTGGGATCCTGGCATACTTGCCAGGCAACAGGTGGGCTTTAGAACCAGCTCATTTATGGCTCCAGGTGAGCAATGTGGGCCCCCCACTAAGGAGCGGGGAGAGGAGGCCTTGGGCTCCAGATGAAAGGCCAGAGGTCCCCCTATCCCATTTCAACTCCTCCCTTCCTGGGGCCCAGCTCCCAAGCAGCTCTATCTCCTGGACCTTCAGGACTTGAGAGTATTCTGGGAAACCAAACCATTTCTCTTTCATTCCACTCCCTGCACAAGCCCCTGCCCTCTCCAGCTGGGTCCCCTCTGCCTTGAAGCATGGTACAAGCGCATAGTAAGTGCCAGACCAGCAAAAGGCACAGCAGGGCCCCCTCGATGGACTGGTAGTATTGGTGAGCTTGGTCTCGAGCAGGTCTCTCACCTCTCGCAGCCTCAGTTACCTCTTCTGTAAAATAGGCACAAGAATGGCCCCTCCAACAGTGTTGCTGAGGAGATTAAATGAGCTAGAGAAAGAGCTGAATCAGGGGGTTCCCAGCACTGGTGCGGAGCAGACTTGGACCCATTCCGTGCAAGGCACAGGGGATCAGAAAAGAATGAGCTCAGGGATGCGATCTCTTGAGGGCTATAGGACAGCTGTCGTTGGTGTCTGCCCGCTGACAGGTCTGTAATCTTGAGGAAAGCTCAAAGTGATAAGGGAGATTTATTTATTGAGCACGTACTATGTGCCAGCCCCTGTTTCACACGTTTTAACACAGGGGTCCCCAGTTCCCAGGCTGTAGACCTGTACTGGTCTGTGGCCTATTAGGAACTGGGCCACACAGTGGGAGGTGAGCGGTGGGGAATCTGGTGAGGCTGCATCTGTGTTTTCAGGTACTCTCCAGAGCTAGCAACACCACCTCGGCTTCACCTCAGATCATCAGGCATTAGATTTTCATAGGTGAAATGGTCCCTGATGCCAAAAAGGTTGGCGACTGCTGTTTTATCTCATTTAATGTCCTCTACTACAACATCCCAAGAGGGCAGTATTTTATGGCCATTCTCAGTTTTGGGGTGAGGAACTGATGCACAAAGAGGTTGCATCACAGCCTGAGGGCACCACACACAGCTAGACAGTGGCAGACTGAGGAGCTGAGCCCAGGTTGTCAGGCTCTAAGGCCACTACTTTTAACTGCTGAATCATGCTGCCTTTCAGAGAATGCTGAGGATCTTTATGCTACTAAAGAACTATTGGGTCAATATTATAAAGGAGAAGGGAAGAGGAATCTGGGAGATGCCCCATTGTTTCTCCAAAACCACAGCTGTCTCCTGTTCACACACCATCAGTGGTTCCTCAGAACCCACAGGACCAATGCAGGGCTGGGTCCCTTGAGCCCTATGTCCTGCTCACCATCCACCACTTGCTGTCAGCCACTCCTTGTCCTGCCTGGTCTTTCTGAACTCCTTGCTTCCCTCAACACTGCTCTTTCAGCCCAAACTTGTCCCCCTTCCCACTAGCCCAGCTCCTGGCCTCCAACTGCCCAGCTCCTATGCTGCTGGGGCTTCCCAAGCTAAAGTGAACGGTCACCTTGTCCCTCCACAAGCTGGCAAGTTCCTGGCCCTGCCAACCAGACATAGTCACTCCAGGAGGTTCTAAGAATTGTTGGGTTTTAACACTATGATTGTTATCAACACTTGTTTTTTCTTTTTAAACCCATAGTGTTCAGTAGGTGTGTACATATCGTAGAAAGTCTGGAAAACAGAGAAACAGAAGGCAAACAAAGGCTTTTCGTGTCCTGCATTTTTACCCAAGAGATAGCTGCTGTTAATGTATAGGGGGTCTGTTCAGCAGGCCTTTTCTCTTTTTCTCCTAGTCATGCATAGTTTCACAGCATTGTTTAAATTTCTGCAGGCAATGGGAGTTCCCATCTTTTCCCTTCTTATTTCAAGATCTATTACCCTGGGGATTGATGGATTAAGTTATCCTGAGTTTAGCCTAAATTATTCTTATGGGGTTCCTCATGGGTCATGCCTCCAAAGTGGCAGACTCCCTAAGAAGCTGCCACCCTGGGTTACAAAGGTGGGCAAGAAAGAGAGTCTTCACTGCAATCTGGTCCGGGGGTCAGGGATTCTGAGCACCCCATAAAATGAGGGCTGGGCGTGGGTACCTCTGTCTGGCTTGTTCATTTTTATATCTCCATGGCCTATAGCAGAACCTGGCCCAGGGCCCACACTCATGTTCGTGGAATGACTGAGAGAGTGTAGTGTATGGTGTGCAGAGGTGGAGAGATGGCACAGATCAGAGAGGAGAAGGCCTTGCCCACCATCCTTGAACATCAGAGGCTGGGCTATCCCCATGGGGTCAGGGAGGTGAGCCTTGGGGCCAGGATAGGGTGGATGGGCTTCCTGGCAGGGTCAGGAGGCTCTACCCAGTCTCCTGCCCACAACCGGGCAGAGGAAGTGAAGGCTGCCATGTAAGAATGCCTGAA
Source organism: Macroglossus sobrinus (assembly GCA_004027375.1). NCBI lineage: Eukaryota > Metazoa > Chordata > Mammalia > Chiroptera > Pteropodidae > Macroglossus > Macroglossus sobrinus. The sequence continues at coordinate 70,225 of PVKZ01003069.1, forward strand.
CGCAGCTTCACTTGGAGCCATTTATCACCTGCAGAAATTTCAGGAATTTGGAGATAGAGGGGCCAAAGTCGGAGGACACAAAAGAAGGGAGATTGAGGGGAGGGGTGCCCCACCTTCCTCTAAGAAGCAGAAACCCCAGTCCTTTGGCATTGGGGAAGGCATGACTCTTTCCTGAAGACTCATATTCATGGGGCATTGGGTAATGTTGGCTTTCAGAGGATGCCCACTGTATGCCAAACACTGCTGTGACTCACCTCAGTGAGTTAGGCGCGGCCATAATCCCCAAGGTCACACCTCTGGGGGCCTACAGAGACAAGATTCACGCCAAGCAGCCTGGAGCTAGAGCTTACACACTGATGTAGAGTGCTGCCTTGAGAACCCAGGCCAGGCCAGGCCCTGCTGTCTGCCCAACGCCCTGCATGACTCCACCTACTCAGAGGCAAAGCCAGAGTCCTCACAGTAGCCACAGTGCCCAAGGAGCCAGAGCCCTTTGGCTATATCTCTTGCTCATTCCACGCCAGTTGCAGACTCATGCCCACCTTAGGACCTGTGCACTTGCTAGTCCTGCAGCCTGGAATACCTCTGCCCTATTTAGCTTCTCGGCTCACTCCCTCACCTCCAGGTCCCTGCTCAGATATCGCCTCCTCCAAGAGGCCTTTGCTGACTACCCTTGTGTTACCTGCATTTTCTAGATTTGCTCTGTCTAATACAGTAGCTGCCAGCCACCTGTGGCTTCTGGGCATTTGAAATGTGGCAAATTAGATTTGAGATGTGCTGTGAATATCAAATCTGTACTGGAATTCCAAGGCCTAGTATTAAAAAAAGCACAAAATATCTCAATAATTTTTGTTTTGATTTCATGTTGCCATGGTAATATTTGGATTTGTAGGATTAAATTAATATGTTATTAATATTAATGTTCTCTTTACCTTTTTGAAAGTGGCCCCTAGAAAATTTAAAATTGCATGGGTGGCACCTTCACCTTGATCTCTTTTTCTTTCTAGCATTCACCCCACCTGCATGATAGGTTCCCTTGTCTGTCTGTTTTTTACCTGGGCATCCCCAGGAAGAGAACAAGAATCTGTGCCTGTTTCTCAGTGCTGCACCCCAGCACACAGCAGTAGTTATGATCAAGTAAAGGAAGTGCCTGCTCTGTGCCTGGCATTGCACTAGGCTTTGTTCCTGAGCATCTAAACTTGGGGTAATGATGGGAAGTCAGGGGAGGAGTTCTGTGGTCCACGTGGGTGGAGAGGGGCACAGAGCACTATGGGGAGAGGGGGAGAGCAAGATTTGGATTCAGGTCCAAACATTTTGTCCTTCTACATTTTACCATCTGTCATTCTCTGCTCAGAGGTTCAGATGGGCTCTTGGAGGGTGTCCTGTGAGCTCCGGTGAGTGAGAGAGGTGTGAGAAGCTGCCATCTGGGCTGACTCACACTTGAGTTGGGTAACATAATTGAATGATCATGCTCTAGAGATGGACCAGCACCTTTAACATGGCCCTACGAGAGGTGGTGGAAATAGAGGAGCCGGGCCAGGCTTGGGCAAAAGGTCCCTTTTGGGGTGGGTGCTGGGGCCAGAGGGGAGGGGCCTGGAGATGCACAAGTAGACATAGCATGGCCCATGTCCTTGAGCAGGATTTCCGAGAATTTCAATGGCGTGAGGTAAATGGCAAAGGGGTGGCCAGAGAGGATTCCCAGAGGGAGTGACATTTGCCCTGGGAGGGAAGACTGTGCCAAGGCATGGAGGGGTGTGGGGTGGGCAAAGAGGCACTGAAGCTGGGGCAGTGGGGCCCATGGTAGTAGTGAGAGCTGGGCCAGAGGGGTTATCAGGGGCCTAACTGCCCTTGAGTAGACTCTGGCTGGCCCTGGGGCTCTGTGGCCATGGGAGATGTGGTGTCCACCTCTTTACATCTGCTCAGAATGAGACCAGAGGGCCCAAGTCATCCCTGATGAAGGGGTGCGGGGAAGTCAGCCAGCCACCATTTTGTCTCTGGGACCTCAGATGTCTGTCCAGCCAAAGCGTGCATACCTCCCAGCACCCATCCCTTCCAGGGCAGTTCATGACAGGCATAAATGTTCTCCTCAGGCCAAGCTAAGTGTGCCCTCCTGTGACCACTGCTCCCTGCTGCCCCCACTCCCAGTCCAGGCTATATCCTCAAGAACATAAACTCTCCTGCTTTCAGAGCCCTGAAGCAGCCCCGAGGAGACTGGGGACAGTAATAAGGTCCCAAAGGCTGCTTCTCTGTGGGCAGGACCATGCTGAATTCTTGGCTGCTCCTCACAGACCCATCTCCAGCCTGGCCTCTTCCCAGGCTACTCCCAGCTTGTCTCTGCCCCTAGGGCTGGGAGATGCAGAGGGAGGGTGAACTCCTGCCCTGTGGGAGTTCACCTTGGCTTTTCTGTTACTTTGGGCACGGAAGGTCCTTCTCTCTGCTTCAATTACTGTATTTGAGAAGTGGGTTTAAGTCACAGAGCGGGGTAATGGTGAGGCCTGGTTCCAGTGGTGGCTTATTGGGTATGTTCCTTTCTTTCTCTGGGAGCTGGGTTCTGAGCCGTGGGCCATCAGGGAGGTGGGTGTGTAGGCAGGCCTGGCCCTTTGTGAAAGTTAAGGAGTAGCTGGCTCTGGAATTATCACTTCCAGCTCAGTGTTGGAGGATGGGGCTGTGGAGTGGGGGGCAGCCAGAGAGCCAGGAGTGATTTAACACCTGCACATAATTACCAAATGATCTGCCTTCTGGGAATTATTTTTATCTTAATCTTCTATTTGGTTCCAAATAAAATGAGAGAGGGACAGGAGGGCCAGGGAAGGGGACAGCAAGGTGCTGCTGGGGCACCAGGGGGTTATGGACCTTCACTGTCACTGTCACTGCACTGGGATTTACCTGACCATCTCAAGAGGATGTCCAGCTGCTCTGGGGAAAGGTGAAAGCCCTATTGAAGGCACCGGAGATCCTGCACTGCTCTTAGGAGAATGTCTGTGTGTATGAGCACATGTGTATCTGTATCTGAGTGTGTCTCAGAGGAGTTTCTGGGGGGCTTTCTGGGGTACTGATAGCAGAATCACTGAGGGAGTGTTCACAATGCAGATCCCAGAAACACCCAATCTGAAGCCCAGAGCAAAATCCATGAACATTCATTTTTAACAATCATGATTTTTAACTTCCTGGTACAATTGGCCCAATGATTCATATACATCCTAAAGTTCAAAAATAACTGTCATAGGTTAGCATTGCAGAATCTTTAGCAATTTGAGAACTTTATAATAGTCCAATTCTTTGAACTGTTTAAAATCTTTAGAAATCTGGAATATTCTGATTTTAGCAAGAAGGAGAATGCTTAGAATTGTTATAACTCCAAATGTTGATTTTTAAAGAACCATTCAAACTCCAGAATGTTCAACCCTACTTTACAGCAGGGTTTTTCAAATGTCAGACTTTCCTACACATCTTACAAAACTTCTGCCCTCCCCACATTGGTCCTAGTATGTTTTTTTCTTTTATTGTCATGTATCACTTAATCTTTTTTAAAAACATTTTTTGGACCAGCTTTAGGCTTACAAATATAGTACAAAGATATCCTGTATACCTTTCTCCCAGCTTCCCTTGATATCAATGTTTGAAACAGAATAAGGACAATTATTAAAGCCAAGAAAATTAACATGGATAAAATGCCATCAACCAATCTGAAGGTCTTACATGACTTTCGTCAGTTTTTACACCAATGTCCCTTTTCTAGCCCAGAATGTGATCCAGAATTCCACATTGTTTTTAGTTGTTGTATCTCCTTTGTCTCCGTCAATTTAGGACAGTTCTTCAGTCTCGTTTGTCATTTATGTTTTATTTTATATTTTGAAAGAATGCTGGTCAGTTATTTTGTAGAATGTCCTTCAACTTGGATATGTCTGGTATGATCTCATGATTAGACACAACGTCATACGTTTTTGGTCAGAATGCTGCAGAAGTGCTTCTGTGGGTATCTTATCAGAAAGTATATGAGGTATCTTTCTACTCTCCACTTCTGCTAGCATTTATATTTTTAGTTAAATTGATCCCCCTTTATAACTTACTACTTGATTTAATTTAACCATAAGAAATATTATTCCCCAAATTGTGATGGGTTTAATACTCTATAGCTATTAAAATGAAAATATTTTTTCTTGTACCACCTCAAATCATCTTGATGACCTCCAGGACTATGTGTACCAATTTTGACAAAAGCTGCTTCAGATTGTGCAGGAATTTGGAACTGCACAGCGTCGATTTGTTGCATTGTATTATTATTTTCAAAGGGCAGTAAGAATGGTCAGAATGTTTCCCTGTTTAATCTCTCTTAGATTCCGTAGCAGAGAAGTTTCAGAAGGTAAGGTGTGAGTCTTCCATCTTGGTGTTCCAACCTGGCTTCCTCAGCGTCCCAATCTCCTGGAGGGTCGTGGCTGGTTAACATTACAGATTTCTTAGCACTGAGAAATCAGCCTATGTAGTAGCTTTGGGGGGAGGCCCTGGACTCTTCCATTTTATCAAGTCCCCATCCATGGATGAGATCCCCACCTATGCTGAAATTTTCCTGTCCCTCTGCGTCCTGAAGATATATAAATTTCAGCAGATATATACATTTCCATATAAGAAAGTCAGAGAAATCTGAGAAACTATGGGGCCTTGCTCCCAAAAGTAAACCATGAAACAGGAGCTCGTGCAGGTAGCTGTGGAAGTTGCTGTGCCAGTCCGGGCGACTGCACCTGAGCCCGCCATGCTGGAGCCATGGCTGCTTTGCCTCCCCATCTCATAGAAATACCACTCACTGGAAACTCTTCACTGAACTGGACGGAGAGGCAATCCTGGGAAACACTGTTCCCAGCTTTCATGGTATGCCAGACGGAACAACAGACAATCCAGCATAGCTGTGTTTTGCCCAGTTGGCATTCTAAGACACAGTGTAACCAAATTAACTTCTGAATAAAGACCATGACAACACCACGGTTATACCTAATCCTTCAACCGCCTGAAGGCATAGTACGCCTTTCCCCCAGATTGCAAACATCTCTTATGGCACTTGGTCTCTTCTAGCTGGGCCCATGCCTGTTTGATGTCTGAGACTTAAATGCTGAGTTACAGAGTTAGTTACCACCATTTGTGTACCTCATATCTGGACAGGATGAAAATAAGAGAGGGGGGAAGACAAAAACAAGTATAATCATATAAAAGCAAGAAAAAACACACATAAATTCTGTAGTCTTCATTCTGCAATAGTCATGTGGCCTTAGCAATGTGACTTATCTTCTTACTTCCCCTTTCCATCCCATATCCTCTTGGCCTTCATCTGAGCTTTGTTCTTGGTCTCATGGCTTCATTTCTGAGGGGTTCTGAAATGAACCCTCAGTGGTTCTGCCTACACTGGGCTGCTAAAGTTTTCTATTAACCACAGGATATAGTATACCAGAGGTACCCCAGAGGATCCTGGAGTCCAAGTGCCTGCACTTTGATTCTGCTGTCAGCATCCCAGAAGGCCCCTCTGCTTTAGTGATCTCAAGTTGCCCTCCTGCTCAGCCTAGTAGCAGGGACCAGCCTGACTGGGAAGGGGTTAAGTAGGGAGCAGAAGAGAGGGTATTTTTCTTGTGGGTGCTGGACAGTGGCTCAGCAGACCCCTACCTGTGCCAGGCCTGAGCCCCACTGCTCCAGGGATGTGGAGGTGAGCTAGGCACTCTGGGGACTCACCGGACTTCTTTTATCCCACCCTGCCCCTGAGCCCTACCTGTCTACCATCCAGGAAGCTGGGCCAGTTATGGGCCAGTTAGCGTGGGGGACGGGCAGCCTAACGGGGCCCGCAGGAGGGGCTCTGTCCCGTGGGGATGAAGAAGGCATGTGCTATGGATTCAGGAAGGAGCCAGGATGCGAGCACAGGCTGTGAGCAGCGCTGGGGCCCAGGCATGCGGCAACAGGCCGTGGTGGAGACACAAAGCTCCCATTCACTGTCTCCCAGGGTAGTGGTGACTTACAGGGGAATCCTCAGCAGACCGGGAGTGAAGGGAAGCCAGTTCCCAGGAGACAGCTTTATGCCTGTGTGGCATGACAACCTGGGGTAGAGTGAGACTCCTCTCCGGGCCTCTCACACACAGAGCCTGTGGCCTAGGCCCCTCCCCTAGTAATAGCGCTAGGCACTACTCTCAACACCTTAGCTGCATTTAGTCACTGAATCTTCACAACAACCCTATAAAGTGGGAAGTCCTAGAGATGTGGAAACAGTCCCAGAGAGGCCAGGATCTAAACCTGTGAAGTCAGGCTGACTGATTTGCTGTGTCGTCTGCTGTGCTGCCTCCACAAATCTGGACCTCACGGAGAGGTGAGTGCTTATGGGTCAAGGGCCCACACCCCGATCCCGAGCTGGAGTTTGGCCCCCAATACCCCACACAGACTGCTCTCTACCCCCGATTGCATCACTCCTTCCTCTCCCACCTCGACACACACACACACACACACACACCTCTCAGGAAGCCCATTCAATACCCACATAGCTCCAATAGTGAGGATGCTCTTTCTTACAAGGAGCTGGAGTCTGCCTCCCTGTGATTTGCCTTATATTTTTTGCTCTTCCCAGGTCGGGGTCACTAGCTGACATCTTCCCTTTTGTGAACATACTCTACGATATCCTTGCTTTTCTTCCAGTGTAGGACTCAGTTTCTTCCATGGGACTCTGCGTAGTACAGAACAGAATTGAGTAATCGTCTCCCTAATGCTGGGTAGAGATCTTAGTTAACATGACCTGAGCTGGGCACTTCCTTCTTCAGAGGCACTACCCCACTCTTAATTTCAATTACTTCCCTAGTAGGCCTTAAAATTTTTTCCACTTGATATAACTGTGACTTCCAAGTTTTGAGAATTTTACTTTTGCCTCTTTTCAGCCTCATCATGTTCAAGGGCATCAGGACAGCATCTTGGGATTCTGGTTCTACTGGCCTCGCCATAGCAATAACCAACACCAATACCTGTTTTCCCTGCTGGTATCTCAAGAATGCTCTGCACCTGTCACATTGGAAAACTAAGGCTCAGAGACACAGACTCACCCAAGGTCATGTAGCCAGAGAGGGCAGAGCTGATGATAAAGTTAACTCACACTTTTTAATTGTTTACCTTGTGTCAAGCATTGGGCTGAGTCTCCCTTACAACAGCACTCTGAGATAGGTGTTACTTGAGCCTCCTTTTATAGGTAAGGAAACTGAGGCACAGGGTGGTTTAGTAACCTGCCTAAGCTGCACAGCCAGTGTGTGGCTAAGCTGGGATTTAAACCCCTGCCAGCTGGTTTGAGTTCATATTCTTTACCCCAAAACTGTCATGCCTCCAGAGGCGGTGAGGCATGAGTTTTGGCTTCAACAGTGACTGTGGGTCAGGCCAGTACCCTCGGAGACTTGCTTTTCTCACTGTGATTCGGGGATAATTTTGTCTTCTCCATGTGGTACAGGACAACGTCCACCTTGTGCTGGGCTGACATTAAGCACAGAGGGAACACTCCAGGAATGAGAGTTTACAATGAAAGAAAAAGAAAACGAATATTTAAAAAGCCTTTCTGGATACCCAAATGGAGTTAAACTTCTTTCTAGATTCCCTCCAGTTCATCCAATTTTGTTCTTCAACCAATATTTTTCAAACACCTGCCAAAGTCTCTATGATCTGGATCCTATGACCTCTCTTACCTCATCCCCTTTACACATTCCCTGGTCATTACACTCTGGCCACAGAGTCTGACCAACTGCTCTTGGCCTTCCCTGGCATACTCATGCCCCAGGGCATTTGCATGGCTGTTCTTACTCCAGGAAAGCTCTTCCACAGATGTCACTTGTATCACTGCCTCATTTCTGAAGACCTTTAATTTTTCAGGGAGATCTCTGATTATAATGCCTAAAATTTCAAAACCCTCTTCCACATGTGTCATATCTCCCTTCCCAGCTTTGTTATTTCTCTTTAACCCTTAGTGTGCTCTAACACACCAAATGCATTTCGTTTTTGTGGTTTTTGTTTTCTGACTATGAGCTCTACCAGGACAAAAATTTTTGTCTAATGTGTTCACTGCTGTAAACTCAGCCCCTAGTGAGTGCCTTGCATGTAGATGGTTCTCAATAAACACTTATGGAATGAACACCGCCATGTTCTTGGAGTAGATACGGGAGAAGCTGTCTTTGTCCTCAAAGAGCTGACTGACATTCATGTGGGTGACAATAGACACTCACATTGCTGACCACCATTTGGGAAGTGGCAAATCTCTGGCTGAAGTCAGCCAGGGCCTCAGAAAAGCCGAAGTGGGCCTTGGGTCTCCAGCTGGCAGAGGAAGGGCACTGGAGTTGGGGGAGGGGACGAACTTAGAAATTTGACATCAATACCTCAGGACCCAAGTCATAAAACATCTAATTACAGGGTGCCAATGTTTAATTGTAATTTTGGTAATGACCTGCAACTGCATACAAATTATAGGGTAATCACCTCAAACATGCTTACAGCTGCTGTAAATGTCATTTAGTCGAATGTGGAGCTCCCCAGCCAGTGTCTTTGGGGCTTAGATGAGGGCAGGGTGCTGGGGACATTCTCTGCTTGGCTTGTAGTGCCATGACAAGGTGTCTAGCATGAGCCTGGGCTGCATGTGCCAGCTGCCACGTATTTTTAACCCATCCCCACCACCTCTGCTCATGAAGAGTGGCCTCCTCATTGGCCCCAGTTTAAATTGCAGCAGGAGGAACTTTGGTCACATGCAGACAGGATCTGGAAAGCATTTGGAGGGTGGGAGAGGAAGGCTGGCCTCCTACTTGGTCTGGGACAGGTGAGGGGGTCCAGAGACAAGGGCCTGGCTGGGTTGGCTTTTTTTTTTTGTACCTGGGGTAGAGGATGAACCAAAGTAGAAGTCAGAAACCAGTGGCCCCTGATATGTTTTATTTGGGCTGCACAGTACTCCAAAATAACAGATATGAAAAGCCTCAGAAAGGACACATGCTTTCTTGTAACCACATCCCACACCTCTCCCTATTGTCTCCCCTGCAGCCTACTTTCACTTCCCCTTGCATCTTTACCACCTGAGCCCTGTTGTCACTAAAGTCCCTGCACCTTTTCAGAGGTGGTGCCCATGGTAAGAGGAACATGGGCTTTGGGGATAGATACCCAGTGGTTGAAATCCACACTGTTCCTTGCCAGATGAACAGCCTCGGGCAAAGAAAGGGATTTCTATGAGCCTCCCCCTTTGTGAGAGATGATGCATATGTATTAAATGCCCAGCTTACCAGATTTTGGTCAACACATTCTCCAGCTTCAAGAGGCAGCATAGAGTAGTGGTTAAGAGTGTGGGCTCTGGTGTCAACTGCCCAGGCTCTCACCCCAGCCTTGGTATCTGTGAGCTTTCTAAATTTGCATGTGCAAATTTACTACTTGAAGTTCTCATTTCTGCTGTATGGGGATAATTGTAAATAGTACTTCATACTTCAGAGTTCATGAGATGAGTTCATGAATATGAGAGGCTTAAAATAGTCCCTGGAATAGTGCCTGAAACAGTGCCTGGCACAGTAGCCTTCAAAAAATGTTAGCTGAGAGCACCTACCACATTCTGGGAAACCGAGGACGGGGTGCAGGATAGGACAGTCCAAGTTCCTGCACGCAGGCACACAAGGCACATCTTCTCTCCCTCTCTGAAATTCTCCTTTGCTGGAGAACTTTTATTCATCAGCTGGTTTGTCCATCTTGATGCAGTCTTTGCTGTTCCCTTTCCTCCTCTGGGGAAATATCTGTTGGGTGCTGGTTTCTCTTGTGGCATCCAGCTCAGGAAGCCATTGTCTTTTCGTTATCTCTGAGTGGGAATGATGGAGTGTTTTGGTGGTTGGCATCATAACCACAGTGGGTATGGCACTTAGAAGAAATTGCTAAATGTTGACTGAACTTATCTGATGGAATTGACAAACAAGAAGGATTCTCAGAGTGTTGCAGAAACAAGACCAGCAAGAAACCAAGCACCACTCAGAGTTGGAGAACTCAGGTTTATTACGCCGGCGATCCCAGAAGGGCTAGCACTCTGAAGATCTGGGCCCCAAGCTCAGGGGTAACCTTACTTTTATAGAACTTAACAAGCAAAGGCAATACATCTGTTATCTAGACAGAACAAGCAAAGGGGAGGGTGAGTCTTCAGTTGATCTCAAGGTCACCTGTCCCTTCGCGCTATGCAGCAAGCCTGTCTACAGATTACAGTGTTAGCCATCTGAGTGGAAAATTTCTCTTCATCTCCCCCTTTTGATGCCCTTTAAGTTCTTATAAGGCATCAACTCCTGATCTTCCTGGCCTAGGGGCTGGTATAAGGATGGTCCAGATGTCACAACCATCTATAACTTTATGGACTCTGGGCATGAGGAGACAGTTCAGGATACAGAGACCAAATAAGAGAGCTATGAAAAGCGTGAGGAGAGGACCTGCAAATGGGAGAAGCCAGGACCCCCAGGACTCATTTTATTTTTGGTGGATTAGGGCAGACTCCTTCTAGGATAGGATGACCTCAGTGTCTTTGCAGGCATATCTGGGGACCCCCTAACTAATTTTCCTGTCTACCTCTTTTCTAAGAGCCGTGAACCGCCTTACTATTAGTATGGATGTTGAGGGACCTGAGGTCTCTTCTTCCGTATCTGCTTTCTGCTGAGAAAGGTCATAGTCCCTGCCTACTGGGGTTTCCCTTTCTGCCTTAATCAGGGCAGAGTCTTAGGTTTCCTGCTGAAGTGCCACCTCAGTCCCTAAACAAGGAATTGCCTTCTCTGCCCTGTCCCAGTTATTGGACACCTTAAAGACCTTTGGCACCAAGACAGCCTGTGGGGTTTGGGTCTAGGCCTCAACTTTTGAAGCTTCCTTTGAATATTGGGGAAAGTCTCAGAAAACTGGTTAAGGAAACTTCTAATCTTGTTTAGCTTAATCACATAAAATTTTCTCTCAGGATTTCTCTTCACAAACCTTCTACTACTTTCCTCATTCCTTCAGTTTGCCTCTTCCTACTCATTCAGAAATAACCAACTTTAAGACAAACACCTTTCCTTCAATCCCCTTCAAAATAAATCTCCAAACTTTATACCTTCTGTTATGAAAATCACTTAATTAGAATTTTAACTGAACCATCATATTACATATAACACAAATATAGATCAGAGGTCATGCTCATACTCTTATTTCCCCATCATCAGTGTTTGTAACTGCCCCGAGGGTGCATAACTAGTTTCCTCAGGGAGTGATGAAATAGATGGGGTCCCAAGGGAACTTGTTTCCCCCTCAGAGTCTGAGGGTGAAGGGAGAGAAAATTCCTGATTACAGAGATTTCTGGGAAGTCACTCCTATCATTGGGCCAGTTAAAAGGTCTGGGTCTTGAAGGAGCATGGAAGCTGAACTTTCACTGATGGAACAGTGCTGGCTTGCGTGGGCTTGCCTTTCTACTAGCGCATGGGTAAAAACTCCTGCTGAAAGATCTGGTCTTCAAACTCACAGGTCAGTGGTGCAGTAAAATGGTTGACCTTGCCTTCCCCTTCTACTCCTATGATAATCGTAGTTCGTGAGGAGGGTTTTCCTGCAAATGCAGGGAGAACAGAATAGCTTGCCCTGTATCTAAAAGAAATTGAATTTGTTTACTTATTATGTCCATAGTCACCTGGGGTCCCTTGGTAGTGTTGACTCCATTCCTCACCAGGGTTGGCAAGGATGGCCCCAGGCCTCATAGGTCACAGTTTCAGGTCCTGGATTACTAGGGTGTTGGCTGGCCACCCTCCTCTCTGGGAGTGTGTACAGTCAACTCTCCAATGCCAGGGATTGGTACCAGTTTCTTTGCATGTGTGACAGAGGTTCGGGGGCTTTTAGATACAGTCCTTTGCCCGATGTCCTGCTCTCTTGCATTTGAAGCAAGAACTCAATGTCTCCTTATTCCCTGGTCTCTTAAAGGGTGCTTGTTGGGTACCAAGGCCTGGCCAATTGCAATAGCCATAGTCCTGGCTTGTCATTTTTCTTTATTCTGTTCTCTTTTTCCCTCTTCAAGATCTCGAGTGTTATAGACCATGAAGTATTTGGTTAGTCTGTGGCCCCATTTGCAGCTTTTGAAGCTTGTGTCTGATATCAGGGGCTGACTAGCTAATAAAATGCTGGCCTAACCCTGCAGGGGAAGAGGGGTCTACATTAGAATACCTCCTAAAGAATTCTTCCAGCTGGCTAAAAAGCTGGCCTGGTTCTTGTATTTTTCTCGAGTAATGGTTCTGAGCTTCTCATAGTTCACAGCTTTTGTATTTATTTTTTTTGTTTGTTTCTCTTTTCTCTCCATGAGGGTCTCTAGAAATCTGGCACATCTAGCCATTTCCTCTTGGATATTATAATTCCAATCAGGATCAGCTAACGGTACTCCCTCTGTTCCGGGACATGGCCCTAGGGGTTTCTAGTAAAGGCCTCATCTGCCTCCTGACAGGCCACTGTTAGAATGTGCTCCTTTTCAATGACTGTTACACTACAGAGTCACAGAGGAACCCAACTGGACTCCATAGCCTTTAGGGGACATTAAGGGTGCCTGACAGAGTAAAGCCGAACAGGCCACCCATTCACTCACGCATTCACACACTAGGTTAAAACGTTGCTTCCCTGCTTTTGGGAGGCCCTGACTTATGTCTTCCCCCGCCTCTGGAAAAAGCCTGACTGATGTCTCCCCTACCCTTGGAAGATCCTGACCTAGATCTTCCCACCCTGGGAAGACCCTGATGTTTCCCTCATCGAAGAGACCCTGATATCTTCCCCTCCACTGGGAAGACCCTGGCCTGTGTCTTTTAACTGAAGACTAGGAGGTGATCAAGTTCCTCTTCTGGCTGGAGATGGGATCTGACTAGGGGGCTGAGGCCCGGGGCCTTGCCTTACCTTACCTGTGGCCATCGCTGGGGAGTTGGTCCGTCCCTCCTATGAGTTCGGTTATGGGCTTGTCCATCCTGGGAGTCAGGGCACCGGTCTGAAAGAAGACCTGGACTGCCATCAGGTGGCACGCCTCCTCATTTATCTCAGAGCCCCTCCACCTGGCTTGGCTGAGCCACAGGTCCATTGGCTCAAAGGGCCGGCATGGTTTAAATCTCTCTGAGGCCTCCAGAAATGTTGCAGAAACAAGGCCGGTGAGAAAGCAAGCACCACTCGGAGAGTCGGAGAACTCAGGTTTGTTACGCCGGCAGTCGCAGAAGAGCTAGCGCTCTGAAGATCTGGGCCACGAGCTCTGGGGTAACCTTACTTTTATAGGGCTTAACAAGCAAAGGCAATACATCTGTTCTTGACAAGCAAAGGCAAAACATCTGTTCTTAACAAGCAAAGGCAATACATCTGCTATCTAGACAGAACAAGCAAACAACCTAGACAGAATAGCAGTGTTGTCTTCGGTTGATCTCGAGGTCACCCGTGCCTTCACCCTATGCGGCAAGCATGTCAACAGATTACAATGCTGGCCATTTGAGTGGAAAATTCCTCTTCAAGAGGACTTCTATGCTAGAGTAGATGCTTTTTAATTAAAAATTTAAAGGAAATTTTTGTTGATAAGGAAAAAACTATAACACTGATGAAGTACATAAGGAAAAGTAAAATTTCCTTCTCAACCTCTCGAATTTTCTAGAATGCTAATATTTTTTATACTTCACTGCAGACATTTTTTATGCATCTACACACAGTATACATTTCTCTACAAATGGACTTTTAGACACTTCCATCTGCATCTCTTTTTTAAATTTTTTAAAATTTATTTGTTGAACATCCTTCTATTTCAAATTTCATAGACTCCCCCATTTGTTTTAGTGAGGCATGGTATTCCAAGGTATGGGTGCCTCATGATTTATTTAGCTGGCCCCCTTTTTATGGACATTTGGGTTGTTTCTGATTCTTCCCTCCCCAAGTCAGGCTGCATGAGCACATCTGTACGTACACCTCGGCGTATGTATCTGCTCGTATCTGCTGGCAGTGAAGCATTCAACAGTGTGAGGTCCCTTGACTGGGCCGGTTTCTCACTGCTGGGCCTCATTTGCTTTCAGTCCTTTGATAGTTCACATGTCTTTTAGCTGCTGAGTGCTAATTCTAAATTGCTTTAGAAAGAGCCTTATTTCTGTGGCTCCTCGCCACATGAAGCTCCCTTGAGGGTGAGAAGAGGGATAGACAGGCACATCTCTGCCCCCTGACTCCTTATCAACACCAACCAATTGGGCCATTCTGCTTTTTCCAGTTTTATATGAATTTTTTACTATAAATGTGGAGTTTCTGAGCTACAGAACCAGGTCCAAAGACATCATTTACTCAGGAATCTCCTTCCCTGCTCATGTTTTAGATCCAGGGAAACTGAGGCCCAGGGAGAGGTGCTTCATGGGCATGGCACCCTGTGCAAGCTGGGGCGGGCAGTGGCTGAAGCGCGCCTTTGCAGGGTTGGCCCCCATCAGGGGCCTTCAGCCCTATCCCATGGCCTAATCTTGTTTTCTGCCTTGCTGAACTTCAGACAAGGCTTATTTCTCATCCAATTTTAATGCAAAGGAGGCTGCCAGGCCTGGCTAGTTCTGAGCCCAGTGACAGTGGCCGTGAATGGGGATCCCAGTAACGCGGTCAAAAATGTGACAGGGCCCTCCATCACGGCATTGTCCAACAATCAGGACATTATGGTTGCTCCTGGAACTCTCTCTGGGAAGGGGCGGGGACCTCTGCCTAGTATGCTAAGCAGACAGAGGCCAGGCTCGCCTTGGGCCACCCGGCCTTGGCCTGGTCAGTAATGCCATTGTGTCAGACGCTTAGATCTGAGCAATTCAAAAGATCCCCCAGCTGCCTCTCTCCCTCCAACTCCTGCCATTGAGGCCTGTGTGTCCAGGGTGCGGGCACAGGGGCCCCCAGACCACCACTGGGGCTGCTGGTCCCCCTGTGCTGCTGTGTGATCTCAGGACAAGTGCTATCCCTCTGGACCTCAGCGGATAATAATGGCAGTGACAACAGTGATAATCACTACACAACGTGAATATTTCTAAGTGTTTGCCATAAGCTCTTGACGTACATTCTCTCTTATGATTCTTACAGTAACCTTGGGGCAGAGAGCTTACTACCTCCAGTTCACAGAGGAGGCAGCGCAAGTGACCAGACATCAAGGGGCAGGCTGTGGTTTGGACTGTGGGACGCAAGCATGAAAGCAGCACTAGCCAGTAGGAACAGAGCACAAGTTGTATGTGCAACTCAAACTTTCCAGTAGCCATGTGAAAAAGATGTAAAAAGAAACAGGTGAAATGAGCTTTAATAGTATGATTGATGTAACTCTACCCCCAAATTCATTTCAGCATGTAATCTTTATTTAAAAGAATATTGATGAGACATTTTACATCACTTTTCTCATACTAAGACTTTAAAATCTGGTGGGTATCGGATACTCAGCATGTCTTAACCCAGACTCACCACACTGAAAGTAAGTGCCCAGGGCCCACATGCGGCTGGCAATGGTTGTGCTGGATGGCACAGCTCTAAAGGGGACCAGCGGATAAACTTGCACTCTGCCTAGGCTATTTACCCACTCTGTGACCCCAGGCAGGCTGCTTGCCTCTCTGGGGGTCACTGTTCCCTTCAGCCTGGTGATGAAGAGGAGCACAGCCTGGTGTTCCTGGAGCCCTGGCTTGTGGTTGCTGAGGTGCAGGCACCCTGGCAGGGCCTCTCCGAGACCCCTGGATCATTCTGCAGTGCCTCCCACACCACCCAGGGGCCTGATTCCCAGGCCTAGGCTGGGGCAGTCCTTTTCCTCTTCATGATAGCAGAGTTCTTGTAGCCTCTGTATACTGCCCCCCTGGAGTGCTGGGGTGAGGCAGTGGGTAATGGCAGGTGGGGCGAACCAGAAGAATATCTATCTCCTAGGCCAGGGAGGAGTCCCAAGGTTGCTTTCCTCTGCTAAACCACCTCATGCTGAACCCATTTTGCAGACATGGAAACAAAGGTCCACTTACCCAAAGACACATAGAGAGGGAGTGGCTGAGCTGCCCTTTCTCCTAACTCTTGTAGACGGTAGCTAGAAGAGTCCTTCCTATTCCAGTTTCTTCAAAGATTTATGAGGTTCCTTCGCTTACAAATGAAAATGCCACTTTCCAGAGTGAGAACCCAGGGAGAGGCAGCTGGGAGGAGCTGTGGACTGCCTGAACCGGGACTGCCTGGACTCAGCTCTGGCTGGCTGTATGTGATAGCCAGCTTTAGGTAAATCACTTGCCTTCTCATCCTCACTGGTAAGTGTATTGGGGAGATGGAGGTCCATATTTGCAGACTGTAAACAGCAGTGCCCAGGTCAGGGGTGGAAGGGCAAAGACGGGGTGTGGACACATCTCCTTCGCTTCTTCACAGCTCCCTCCCCAGATCCCATTGATCCAGAGGAGTCTCCCTTCCTCAGAACCACAGGTTCCCTGCTCTGCCACCCCAGATGCCCCACCATGCTCCTTTCCATTTGCAACTGGACAACTTCCAGGGCCGGAGTTGGAACAGGCGATAATGGACCACATAATGAGTTATGGGGCTGTAAGAGGTGACTTTGGAGGCTGGGGTGGGCTGTTGGGCCCCGTGCAGCTAAGGCACAGCATGCCTCCTGTCCTCCCCCAACCCAGCTCTTTCCTCATGCCACATCCTCTTCTGAGCCTCTCTCCAGCTCTCTCGGTTTGGCTTGCTGGCTCTATTTTCAGAACTGAAGGCTGAGACCTGGAGGAGGGAAGGGCTTTTCTAAGGTTACACAATAAGTGAACTCTAGACACCCATGTCCTAGCTCTGGGCCATAGGTGTCTGGGGACCTTCCTAGTAGCCTGAGCCATGAGCCCTCCCCTAATCTGTTTCAATACAGCAGGAACCAGCACTGATTACAAATTGCTCTGTGATTTTTCTTGTTACCAGGGTGACAGCAGGCCGAGCATCTTAAGCAGCAGCAGGATGCAGCTGGATCTTTTAAAGCTATAGATGATTTCCCTTTACGGTTCTTCACCTATTTTCTCTACTTCTTCATTTACCCCTTTCTCCTTAACTGGCTTGTGTCCTTAACACCATTCCCCCCTCCCGCCTCCATGGTCCCTCTAAACACTGTGCCCTCTGCTTGTAACTCTTGCTCACAATTCCCCGGGCTTCAGTTTCCCCAACTGTAGAACAGGAATATAGACCTTACCCATTCCTACATGTTCAAATCCAGCTCACCCTTGGATATCCAAGGCTAATATTTCCTTCTGCAGGAAGTCTCTTGATTTCCGTAGCCTGAAGCAAACTTATTTATTCATTCACGTTTGCATGCATTCATTTACCTGCCCTGTTCAATGCAGTTGCCATCAGCCACATGTGGCTACCGAGCTCTTGAAATGTGGCTGGTGCCACATGTCGAAATAATATTTGGGACATATTGGGTTAAATAACATATTATTAAAATTAATTGCAACAGTTTCTTTTTACTTTTTAGAAAAATTTAAATGATCTACATGGCTTGCATTATATTTCTATTGGAAATGGCATTAAACTAACAATTGTGCAAGTGGAATAGAAATGACAATTGCAGCTGCTATGAACAAAGCGCAGTGACTCATCCTGACGAAACCCCGTGACATACATTCTATTATTATTCCTACTTGGTGGAGAAAAAGAGGCTTGGAGAAGGGAGGGACTTGCTGGGGTGGTGGTGATGAGTCTTGTCTCAGTTGCAGACTCTAGAAAATAAAGCCTACAGACACTGTGGTTTAAGGCAGAGACCGGGAGATTTCAAAGCTGGTGGTGGGGTGGGGTGGATAGTACAACGTCTCCTGGCCATGTTCAGATTGGTAGCAAAGGCTCGTTGCCGTTCGGGCATCCAGGGTGTCCGGTCATGGTGAACCCTGATGGGTCCTCACCAAAACTTCCCCCTTTCCCAGCCACCTTGACCTGAAAATCTGAAGTCATTATCTCAACCAGTTGGATCTAATATCCAGGTTCCACCTGCTATTTTGTCCACAGGTTACGTGGAGGTGAACCAGCCCTACACGTGTGCAGCCTCATTGCAGCTTGTGTATCACTCCTATTAGTGAGCGCACGTAGTTCAAAGTTTCTGAGGCCACAGCTCCCTCGGATATGGAGGCAGCAGCAAGGCCCAGCCTGCCCCAGGTGGGGCTGCCCCCAGACCCAGTCTAAGCAGCTGTGAAGAACTTGCTTTTAAATACTGCATGATATCTACCGGGCTGGTTGCTTTTCATTTACCTCAGCCCCTCTCTCCTCTACTCCCCATTCTTCTCTGCCCTGCTCAGCACCCAGAGTCTGACCTCTGTAGACCCACACTCCCTGCCCTCTTGCTCCTGACTGGGCTTGGCCAATGAAAAGGCAGAGGAGGGCTGTGGGGGCACTTCTTCCTTATCTCCCTCCATCCAGGGTCACCATGAACTGGTTGCATTCCTCTACCTAAAGTCCCAGCTCCTGTTCAGGGTCTTCATTCATGGCTCCAGACTTTTCTGGCAACTACTCCTTGCCCTGACCCTTGGGGCTCAGGGTGGTGATGGCATTCTACTGTGAATAGCCCTGAATGCTGCTCTGTCTTCTGGGGGCTCCCCAGCCCTGCCCATACCCCTGTTAATGGTGCCAGTAACTGATTCTCTTCAATTGCCCCCAACTGAGGGCAAGTCTGTGTCTTACCTGCACCCACCTGAATCTACCCACAGCCCATCCAGGACCTGGAGTTCGCTGGCTACCTGGCTCTGGCTCTTAGTACAGCCCAGCCTTGGCCTTCCCCATTCCCCTCTCATCCGCCTGGCAGCTACTCCTACATGTCCAGTTAACTGCAGGTCCTGCCTGCCCTTGTGATTATCAGCTTCCAAGGGTCTTAGCCTCCTCATTGGGTCCTGGTCTCACCCACGGCCCATGGCTGATCATTGCTTGATGACAAGGTCCTTGACTTATTTCAAGGGCTTCTCAAAGAATTTTTGTGTCCAGTTCTTTTCCCATCTCTTTTGTTTCAGGGCTTGGCACTCAGGTAATCCCCATACATTTTGTTCAGTGACTTCATTTGAAGTAACACAAAATACCCACAGTCTGCAAACAAAGATAGGTGTATGTCTGTATGTCTGTATGTGTATATGTTCATATACATAGATGTACATATATATTTTAAGGACATCTTCAATTTGTAAAACTATTTAAAAATGCTGTATGCATGTCCAGACTCTCTGGCAACTCTGTACCCCAGAGATGCCAATCGGATGCCTGGTTGAGTGAGCTTATGGTGGATGCAGGAGTTAAATGCTTTCTGCAGCCTCCATAGCTTATCTGATTCACTCTGTGCCTAGCACAGCATCTAGCATGGGGCCTACAGCCCACGAGGCATGAAGAAGCATTTAGTAGATGGATGAATAAGTGCTTGCTAGAAGAAGGCACGATATCCTTGGGACTTTTTGTCATCTCTCTGGCCAGCGCCAGGCCTAAGCTCTGGGTCTGGTCCCTAGGTGGCATGGTGAGCTAGTGGACCAGTGGGAAGCACATGTGCTCTGTGGTAACCCAGGCTGTGTCATTCACCAGCTTTGCGGAGACAGTGGGCTAGCTATTCTCCATCAGCCCCTCCGGATCTACTCGTGGCCCTGCTCTGTGCCCTGGAGCTGCATTCACGGCCTCCCAGCTCACTAGCTTCTCTTGACCTGAAAGTTGGTCGGGGTGAGCAGAGTGCCCCGGCCCTTCTTGTAAGGTGCAGGTGGTTGTCACTGTCCACCAGACTGTGATTCCTGCTAGGCAGCCCGCTCCTCCAGCTGCAGCTGTCCTCAGCCTCTCAGTCACCCTTCGATCACCCCCAAGTTCCAGGAAAGGCTCTGTGCCTCAGGCTTCAGGAGAGAATAGCTCCCCACTGTGGCTAGCCAGTGGGAGCCTTGGCATCTCTTGCTGATTCTCCTGACCCTTGCCCACACCGCTGTAACTAGCTCCTTTATTAGTTACCCATCTGACTATGCTATCTGTTTCCTGCCAGGACCCTGCCCGATTCACCAGGCATGTCCCCTCCTGGAGTTGAGTTTTGGTTTCTGTAAAATGGGAGTGATAATAGTAACCACCTTATAGGGCAGTTGAATAGGTTAAATGAGAGAATTCACCTAGCAGTATGGCTGGCTCTTCACTAGTGCTCACTAAATGGTTGTTATTTAACCACGCTGTGGGAAGAGGGGACAAAGCAGGGTAGTGGTTAGTAGCATGGACTCTGGAGCCAGACAGTCTGGGTTCAAATCCCAGCTCTGCCATATCACAGTTGTGTGACCTTGAGCACATACTCAGGCTCTCTGTGCCTCACCTATAAAGTGGAGATGGTAGTTATAACACCTATCACATGAGAACTAAATATATGAACAAGGTTCATGACGGCCATTGCCTAGGGACTACAAAATCACAGGTTAGAAGAGAAATGTCAGAGGTGATACTGTGGCAGGTGCCTACCAGCACTGACACCACGGAAATTGGAGTCACCTTCATTCCTATATGGAGTTTAATTTTAAATTTTTCTCATGTTATCCTTGACTTCCTCTTCCAAGTCGACAGTCGGGTGCACGTGGTCAAGCGATCTTGGACAATGTGTCCATGTTCTTTCCGTTCTCCTGTGTGGCCCCTGAGAGGGGTGGGGAAGGCCCATCGGTGGCATACCATCCTTGTGCCTAGCACTACCACTCCTGTGGCCTCGTGCTTCTTGCCATTTCGCTCTGGGCTGGGTCACCTCATCCTTCCTGCTGTGGACATGCCAGGGGGCCTTCGGCTGGGCCAGCAACTCCATGAACCCTTCCCAGGGCTGATGCACCCCCCGCCCCCGCCTGTCCAATGACTGTGTAACTGGAGCCACAGCCAGTGGAGCTGGTCCCAGTGGCCAGATCGCACAGGTATCAGCTGACCACCTCTGCCCCGTTTTCCTTCACATGAGGTGCAGTTAACAATGGCTGACAGTCCTCACTGGAGGCTCCGGCCTCCCCAGGGAGAGGCCCTGGGCATGCTATCGGGCCACAGGATCTCGCCCCTTTAAAAGGCCTGCCCTCCCAGCTGACATACCACACAAACAGGGCCTTCACTTGCTGCCAGCGACCGTCTGCCGCCCTGGGAGCTCGGGCCGGAACCCGGCCCCTGTGCCAGCCAGGCCTGTTCCGCTCGCTCTTTCCCTCCATGTGAACCTGCCTCTGCATACACCTGACCATTCTTCTCCCCTCGGCCTGGATTACACCCCGTGAAAGCTCTTTGTTCCTCAGCCCTGGGCGAAACTGGGCCTGGCATCACGAGGGGCTGCTCGGCCTTTGCCAGTGTAGCCATCGGCCTGTGGGCAGCCCTCTGGGTCTCTGATCCACCTTTGGTGGGACACCCGCTCCAAGGCCAAAAAGCAGAATGAGAGTAGTGTGGGGAGTGAGAGGGAGGGTGCTGCTATGGCCTCGGGTAGCCCTGATTTCATTTCTTTCTTGCTCCAAGAGCCTAGGCTTCTTTGCTCCAGAAATTTCTCTGCAGTAGCACATGGGAAACCTGGGTCTACTGCTGCCTTGCTTTCCTGGATGAACTGGGGAAGCCACTGGCTCTCCTTGAACCTTTTCTTCCTCATCTGAAAGATGGAGATAATGATACCTACCTCCTATATTGTTGCTAGGGCTGAATGTTGGCCTCAGCGCATGACGGACCCTCAGTTAATGCTAGCAAGGGTGGTGGCAGGCCTGTCAGAACTGGAACAAAAATGGGACTATCAGGTGAGAGGGTTTTTATCTGAGGACAATGAGAAAGACCCAGCTTAGCTCCAAAATTGAGGCTGAGACCTTTACAACAATACAGGCATGCCTTGTTTTATGGTGCTTTGCTTTATTTTGCTTTGCAGATATTATTTTACAACCCTGCATCCAACAAGTCTATTGGTGCCTTTTTTACAACAGGCTCAGATAATATAACTTTTTTTTAAACAATAAAGTATTTTTTAATTAAGGTATGTACTTTTTAAAAAAAGACAATGTTATTGTTCACTTAATAGACTATAGTGGAAACATAACTTTCACGTGCACTGGGAAACCGAAATAATTTGTGTGACTCTCTTTTTTGCCATAATCACCGTACTGTGGGGATCTGGAACCAAACCTGCAAAATCCTGAGGTATGCCTGTACATATTAAAGAAGGGTGGGGAGGGAGAACTGCAGAGGTGCAACTTCAGGCCAGGACTTGGGGTCCGTGAGAGAGAGTTCAACCTAAGCAAAGACCAGGCCCTGAAAGATGGTCTGAGCTCACCTGGAGGAGAGCCCGGGTCCTGGGCAGACCTTATTGTTTCTCTGTCCAACACAGTAGCCACCAGCCACACAGGGCTATTTACATTTAAGAAAAATAAAATTACCAATGTAGTTTGTCAGTCACACTAGCCATATTTCAAGTGTTCAGTGGCCACATGTGACCGGTGGCTACCACATTGGGCAGTGCAGCTATCAAATGTTTCTATGACCACAGAAAGTCCTCCTGGACAGCACTGCTTTAGAGCCTGGTGGGCTAATTAATTCAGCTCATGCTTGTGGAGCACCTGTAATGTAATGGGCTCCCCTTTCATTGCTTGCTCTTTCTGTGCACACGTATTAGGTGCATGCTGTGTGCTGCAGCTGGAAGGAGGGCATCTGAGCTCTGTCCTTGGCAAGCTTGCAGCAGGCCTTTGAGTGAAGGCTGGGCTGCACATCACAGTAACATAAACCTGTGTTAAGTCCCTGGAGAGATGTGCAGGCTACGTGCTGGGGCCTGGTGCAGCAGAAGTCACCCCCACTGGAGTAAGGGATACCACCATTTATCTATGCAGAAATGTGCAAGATGGGTCGACCACGACTTCTGAGGTCTTCAAGTTATGAGTTAAGCATACCTGACTACCACCACCAGAATTTCGAGTGGGCCTAGAATATGCTTCCATACATCCAGGAATGAGGAGCTCATTACTTCCATTTCCGCAAGATACAGTCTAACCTCACTGTGGAAGACAGGATAATGGCCTCTCAGTATATCCTGAACCTGATCATATATTACCTTCTTTGGCAAAAAAGACTCTGGTATGTGAGTAAATTAAGGATCTTGAGATGAAGAGATTACTGTGGACTGTGTAATCATAAAGGTATGAGAAGAGGCAGGAGGGTGATATAATGATGGGAGCAGAGACGAGGCTGGAGTGATGTGCTCTGAAGACAGAGGAAGGGTCCAGGAGCCAAGGAAGACACCACTAGAAGCTGAAAAAGGCAATGAAATCGATTCTACTCTCAGAGGCTCCAGAAGGAGGGTCTTGCCAACGCCTTGACTTTAGCTTTGGGAAACTGATTCCTGACCCCAAGAACTGTAAAAGAATAAATCTGTTGTTTTACGTAACAAGTTTGTGCTAATTTGATAAAGCGACAAGAGGAAACCAATACACTAGCGTAGTGATTAACATCCCCAGTTTGGGCTAAAACAGGTTTGAATACCAGCTATTACCTGTACTACCTGGATAATCACGGGCAAGAGGCTGCATTTCTCTGTGTTTCAGTGTACCTTAGCTGAGAAATAGGGCTTATAATGATACCCACCAAATAAGATGTCATATTAAAGGACTTGAGAGAGATCATGTAAGCAGATTATTCAGAAAAGGCTCCCTGTTGGCAGCATATCTCTTGAAAGGAGAGGAAATATGTGATTTCTTGGGAGTGTAGTGCCCAGAGCCATTCCATCTGGGCTGTAAAATTACTTAATCTTACCTCAGTTTCTTTATTTGCAAAATTACGGTAATAACACCTCCTTTTATTGTTATTGTTATGATGATTAAGATTAACCGATATATTCTACATAAAGCACCAAGATCAGTGCCTGGTTCCTGGTAAGCATTTAGTTAATGCTAATTATAATTATCGATGCTATTGTATTCCCAGCCCCAGTGCTTCTTCCTGGATGGAGTTGGGCATGTGGCCAGGAAGGCCGCATGGCAGTGGCCTGCCAAGGTGACAGGCAGGATGGGGCTGAGGCTGGCCTGGCCAGGCCTAGCTCTCTGCATTTCTGCTTTCTCTGCCCCGGCACCACTCAAGCTGTCCAAACACTGGCCAGGCGCCCGAGGACGACTCCCAAGGAACGACCCTGGGAAAGGCTGTCCTCTGCAGCTTGCGGCTAGAGGAAGTGGCCCTTGTTTGCTTTCCCGAAGCCCCAGGAGCTTCCTTCCCTCTGTGTGTTTGCTTTGCTTCCCAGCAGCTGCCTGCTGTGGAGGGCTAGCTGCCCTATGGACCCAAGCCCCGGAGCCTTGGATGCTTCCCGATTCAGAGAAGCAAGCAGCTTAGAACAACAGTTTCATCCCTGGCCTCAGCTCTCAGAATCCAATCTTGGATCCCTGGCCTTTGAAACTAATCGAAGAGCAATCAAATGGAGCCTTTGCCATGCACCCATTGGGTTCCAAGCTCCCTTTTGAGGGGTCCATGTATGCTTGAACCCTCCCAGGGATACTATGAGCCAATACCATTCTTTACCCATTTATCTTCCAGGAAATGAAGGAATGGAGCTGACAGGCAGTGTGCCCAAGTTCTCAATATTCATATGAGTTGAATTTTATCTCCAGTTGCCTCTCTCTAAAGCCACCTGCCCTGTGTGCCCCCGCTGGTGCTTTAACATAGAATCGGAGGCTTGAAATCACTCTGTTTTAAAACAGAGTGTAGAATCCAGGAAACTGATGATAGAAATGCTCAACAGTATTATAGAATCTTATAATAATATCAGAGATCCTGATTCTCAGGTTCATTACATATCATTGTCAGAAGACCCTAAATGTTCAAAGCCCCGCCCCCTGCTCAGTTTCTCCTACAGATGCACTTGCATGCACACCCCCAGTGTGGGGCTCCCCTACCTCCCCTCAGCCAGCCCGCCCCTCTTCCTAGCAGCTTCCCTCCCATCTTTCCCTTCCTACTTGCCTGCATAAATTAGCACCCCTGCCTCTGAACATCTGGTGACAAACAGTGGCAGTGATCCTACAAGGCTGTGCATTTCTTGTGTGGACTTCACAGGGCCATCCCAGAGGAGGATGGGGGAGTTTCATCCTCAAGCTAGATGTTCAGCTGGAGGCTGCTCTAGTTCCCCCAGCAGGCCCCCAGGAGATGGAACTTCGGATCCTGGCTGTGAAGAAACCTCTTGTAGATCTCAACTAGGATCATCCCCCAAAAAGTTTTGTACAGAAATAAAATCTGCCAGTGGGAACAAATGAAAGTTTGTCCAGGGTAATGCAGAACTTGATGGAGGGTCCCTTTTGTAGCACCCCCGTGGGTGATTGTTTAAAGTCCTTTGAATTCATCCAGCAAAGAAAAGTTCTCTCCAGGGTTTATCCAGGGTCACCCTTTGGGAGAATCAATCCCCTTATCTGAAAGATCTATCACAGTGTTAAAGCCACCACTGTGTGACCCAGAAATCCCACTTCTAAGACACCATCTTATGGCAAGACTCACACCAGTGCAGAAGGATGGATGTTCAGGGATCTTTGTTACGATGTTGTGTGTGATGGTGGAAAAACAAATAGAATTCTATTCAATGTCCATCAACAGGAGGCTGATGAAATAAATTTGGGTACCTCCATGTTATGAAATACTCTATGACTGTTCAAAAGAACGATGCAGGTCTACTTACATGTATTGTAAAGTTAAGAAAACAACTTGCAAAGCAGGCATATAGTAGGGGCATATACATATATGTTCGTACTCATAGACAAAGTCTGGTCCTCTAGGGTGGAGGGTTTTGGAAAAGACATACATAGTTTCATCTTTTACTTTAGATCTTCTGTGTGTGCGTGCGTGTGTGTGTGTGTGTGTGTGTGTGCGCGCACACATACATTTTAACAAAGGAACATGTATTACTTTTGTAATTAAAATATATAAAAATACACAAATATATATAAAATGTAAAGAAAGAGAATATCTTTCTTACACTGAGACAATCCACCTAGCAAGAATGTGAGAGGGTAAGGCTGGCTCACTTAATTCCATCTATCGGTTCTTTCACTGAGACTGGGACAGGCACTTGGTTCTAGCTAATGAGATGGACATGGCCCCAATCCTACTGTTCTAGCTGGCAATTCCAGTTACCCTAGTAGCAAAACCTAGGCATCTCTGTGGTTTAATGCAATTGAGATCAGCTCCTTGCATTTCAGCAAGCTGGAATGGATGTGTTGCAGGCAATCTCCACAAGGGAGACCATCCTGGGCTCCTGTAATCTTGTGGCTCCTCTGGAAAGGTGGCTGTGGGGCAGGAGAGGTAGGCAAGGCCCACTTACTTCTTCTCTACATAGGTCTGGATATGATGCATATCCACTCCTGCTTCTGATTCTCAGAGGAGAAGCAGTCCTAAGAAGCCGCCATGACTTAGATGCAGACAGTGGGGCTCAAGATAGAAATTAGGTGGACTCTCCTAACTATCCGGGTGGACTTGTTTTAAAACTGCCCTAGGAACTATTTCAGGGTGGTGCCGGGGAAAGCCCATGGGGCCTGCTCTGGGCCTCTGCTCAGGGAGGACTTTCTGATTACTATAGACTTGACATTTCTCAGCTTCCTCATCTTTAAACATCACTAAAAAAAGGTCTATGAATTAATGAGCAGTATTGGTACTGCCAGAAAGAAAGATAAAACTGGGCTTGGGATTGTGGGTAGTATATGTCAATGTGCTGATATTTTAGGCAGGGCAGGCAGGACCTCCATGAAAAAGTGACTTCTAAATAGTCAATTGCCTGCAGGGAGGGAGACATGTGGAGTCCCCCAAGGTAGGGATGAACATGACAGGTCAAACCTAGCCTGGAAGCCATGACTTCAGCAAGAAAGCAAACCCTTCAGGAGAGGTAGATGCCAGCAGGAGCCAGATCATGTGGACCCTCTAGGCATAGTGAGGAGTTTTGAATTTTATTCCAACTGTGATTGGAAACAAACCAATGAATGAATGAGGCAGAAGAGCAAACCAGGGTGAGAATGCAGCATGGTCCAGCTCTGGCAGGGAGAGGTGACACACAGGGAACTGCAGGGGTCCAGGGAGCCCTGCAGACATGTGGCCAGGACAGGCTTCCTAAGGAGACATGCCTGGGGATCAAGGATGCTGACCATGTAGGAAGCACAAGAAGGGCTTCCCAGGTAGTGGCCCCAGTGGAAAACTGGGCCCAACGCCATTTATAGAAGAGAAGACAGAGAAGGCCAAGAAGCACATGAAGAAGGGGCAAACTCATTAGCAGCCAGAAAAGCCCAGCATATCATTTTGTCTTGATTAGACTGGCGAGAATTGGAAAGCTGGGTACTACCAAGTGCTGGCATGAACATAGGCATAGAGGACCCCTGGTGTTCTGTGTGGGAATGGCAACTGGTGTCGCCAATAAAGAAGGTGACCTCCTAGGGCTCATGCAAATGAAGTGACACCTGCCTGTGACTCAGCAATTCTGCTCCTGGATACCTGTCCCAAGACATTCTTCACAAGTCCCTTCGGCAACATGCAACACAAAACCATGAGGAGATACTCAGCAGTGCTATCTGAGCCAGCAGGTGTTTCAGGCACCTGAGTGCCCATTACTTGGGGAGCGCTTGGGGTGGACATGTACAGAGCACTTACTCTGTGCAAGTGCAGTGCAATACACTTCACCTCATTATTTCATTGCAGAAAAGATCCCTTGTACTATTGAGATGGCTGAGGCTCAGTGAGTAGAAGCCCTTGTCCAAATCACAGAGAACCAAGAGCTAAGGTTGATGGGACTCTGTGTATCCCAAAGTCAGCTGTCTTGGGTGGTTTCAGCTCCCTACTCAGGTCCCTACCAAAGGGTCAGCTCCTGCAGAGATGGTGGCCATAAGGCCGGTGGTATAAGGTCTTGCAGGTCAAGCCCTGGCTATTGTCAGGAGCCAGGGTATGAATCCTGGTTTGGCCACTCAGCAGCCCTATGACTTCAGACAAGTGGCCCCTTTGCTTGGCATCATCAAGCTTCTCACCTGTGAAGTGGGCACAATGAGACCCACCTCAGAGGCTTTAGTGAGGCTTCTTATGTCAAGCTCCTGGCATAACAAATATCTCTTTCCCTTCTCCCCACTTCTCAGGTATATGGGGAGAAATCTCTTATACATCCCAAATTTAAATAAGAAAATCTTCTCAGAGAGAGTGTGTCTAATCATGGAAACAGATCTTTAAAAGATAAATTCAGGCAAACTGAGGTCTCATCCCAGCTACGTGGCTTTCACTAAGTGCCTGCTTCTTTCAGAACCTTTGTCTCCCACATTGTTAAACCAGATGGTCACTCTCTGACCCAAGCAATGCTACTTGGTTGGGTGCCAAGAGCTCTTGGTACTCTTTATGACAGAGAGAGCGAGTCCCAAAAGAGTATGGACTGATCTACACACTGACATGTAAGGCATGTTGAGAAGTTCACAGCAGCCAGAGTCTGTGTTCTGGTGCCTACTAGACCCCAGCTCTTCTGTGCACAACAGATCCTCTCCTTGGAACTGTCTTAGCAAAGACACTTAGACCTGGCATCCCTTGCCCACAGCCTGGGCCCAAGTATAACAAACAGAGAGGCCAGGCATTGAGCTGCAAGCTTTCCTCAAGCTAGCCACTAGGATGGCAGTGGCAGGAACCTGAAGAATGACAGAAGTGGAAACAAGAGGTACATATGGTAGGACTCACTGTGAAGAGTCCAGACACCAGAGCTAGACTGCTTGGGTTCAAGTCCTGGTCCTGCCTCCTCGAAGTTCCCTGGGAAAGTATCTCACCTCTTTGTACACCCAGGAGGACAACAGCAGTGCCTAGTCTGGGTTGTTGTGACAATACAATGGGACAATCTAAGGGTATTAAGCATTCAACATTGATAAGCCACTGTCATTGTTATTGCTGCAGGTCCACCTTCCCCATCTTCCATCCCCCAGTGCAAAGAGGAATGAGCCCTCAGGGTAACCCAGGAGCTGCAGAATCTGATTTGTCAGGACCATCAGTCAGGAGAGGCTAAGTTATGCTGCAGTAACAAAAGCCCCAAATCCTAGTGGCTTAATACAACAAAAGTTTATTTCTCATTCATGCAACATGTCCAAAATGGGTCAGCTGTGGCTTTGCTTGTGTCATTGAGTCAGGCTAATGGAGCAGCCACTATCAGGAACACTGGTAATCACTGTAGCAGGGCAGAGAGGGAGTGGGGAGTTGCTACCGGCTCTTAAAGTGTCTGCCTGGAAGTGAGACACATCACTTCCCCTTCAATTCAAATTGGCCAATGAAAGTCACATGACCAAACCAAAAGGGGCAAGGAGCATGGTCCTACTATGTGAATGGAGAATGGAGAGACAGAATATTTGCAAGCAGTGCCAATAACTACACCACCTAACCTACTTTATTACTGTTTATTATTGCTGCTAATATTATTTTAAATATGGGGCTCAGATGGAACAAGGAGTCAGACCCAGACCACAAAGCAGAATAAGAACAAGAGCCATTTCCTTATTCAATAAGTATTTATTGAACAGCTACTATGTGCCAGACATTGTCTTAGGCATTGGGACTATCCGTGTATAAGAAAACTTTTTTCTGGTGGTGGTGAGAACACAGGCAATAACCAGTCAACGTAACAAAAAAATGAATATCATAAGTGAGGAGGTGGAAACAACAATGCAGAAGGAAGATCTGAGTCCTGGAAGGAAAATGCACCTTTGATTTTAAGTAGGGTGGTCAGGCCTCACTGAGAAGGTGATATTTGAGCAAAGACTTGAAGAAGATGAAGGAGTGGGCCATGTGGGAACTAAAAAAGAAAACTTCCTCCCACCTTCTAAGTTCTTCTAGCTGGTCTAATAATCAAATTAACAGAGACAGATAACCAGGAGAAAATCAAATTTTGATATATATGCAGGGGGAATTCACATAAGCATGAAGATTCAAAAGACAGTGAGGCAAAATTAGGTAGGTATATATGATATATTGGACAAAGGAGAAAGGCAGGGGGATGGGATCCTAGATTTCAAAAGTGGGAATGGATGATTTACTGGTAATTGAGGAAGAGGGGAACACACATAGCAGGTAAATTTTTGCTAAGTATCTGCATTAAATGGGCCACTGTTCAACCCCCTCCCATCCACCATACTCAATTCAAATTAGGCTGCTAAGGAGAGCATTCTAAGATTTCCTTCTTGGAGTAAGTCTTTACCTCTGAATTTCTGAGGCAGGAAAGGCGGGAGGAGTGGTGGAGGGTCAAAGGTTTTTTCTGAGTCTTGTTTCTTAATAACCAACTTAAAATTATATCCCAAAGGGCAGTTTTAGGGTGGCAGAACTTTGGTCCCCTTCAGGAATGTCTGATGGAAAAGCATTACAGACAGAGGGAGAAGCAAAGGCCCATTTCATTATTCAAACATTTATTAGGGCTTTCTCAGATTGGGTAGGTAGGTTCTGGGAGCTTGGCACATAGACAAGAGTAGAATGCTCCCTAAATCTGAAGACTTCAGAATGAGGAAGAAAGGAAAGGCTCGGGCATTAATAAATTTTAATCATTCATTCATTCATTCATTCATCCACTAAGCATTTGTTTAGGGCTCACAGAGTGCCCTGCCCTGTTGGGACCTTGGAGCAAAATCAGATATGCTTCCTGTCCCTGAGTTGCTCCCAGTCTGGTGGGGGAGGCAGTTACTATCCAATGTGAGAGAGAGAAGCACACCAGTCAGCAATGCCCAGAGAGGTGCCTGGGCTTGGAGAGCTAGGAGACCAAGACAGTAGTCCTGGGGGAAGACAATGCCTACATAGGCAGTGGCAGTGAGCTGGAGAGGAGAGACTTAGGAGGCGGAATCGGCAGCACCTGGCGACTGATTTGATTTGAGGGCTGGGAGGAGAAGGGGCACCAAAGGTAACTGGGAAGCTTGAGAAGGGGCTGTTTTCTGAGATTAAGACTGTGAGGTGCGGAAGAAAATAAGTCTACACTTGGCCATGTGGGAAATAAAGTGTTTGGTTGGACAGTGTGCTGCTTAATTGTGGGGCCCTGGGCTTCAAACCCAGATCTGCCCTTGCTTGGCTGCATGGTCTGAGACAAGTCAGAAGTCTGTTCCCATCCGAGCCTTACTTGTAACTGGTAAACTGGCAATAAAATTATAATATTATGTACCTTGCAAAATTCTGGAGGTGTAGAGAGTTAACCGATGTCACCCAAGTGCCCTGCTGATGGCGCCTCGGCTGCTCAAGCGCATAGCACTGAGCTTTGAGAAATCTTCAGGCCCAGTCTTCTCCCCAGCCCCATCCAATTGTAGTTCTGGGGTAGAGTCAAGGCATTGTCTTTGCAAAGTGTGGCAGGTGATACAATGTGCAGTCAAACTTGGGGGCTACTGTGCCACCTGTTCTGCCTGTCACACTAGAAGGACTGATAACAGAGTTGCTTTTTATTTTTAGTTTTGATGCTATAATTTTTTGTACCATTATTTAGACAGCAACATACAAGAGGCAAGTAGGGGATCCTGCTGGTGGCGCAGAGCCCTGTCTCTGGACGCACGGGCCAGCACATTTCCAAGTGGGGGTCATGCTGCCTTAGGGCTTCTTGAGAAGGGGAGCCTGTGGAGACCAATTTTAATAAATGGATAAGAAAGGAAATGGATTCCGAAAACAGTTTTCACACCCCAGTGTAACCAAGGGCTTGATTCCTCGCAAAGTAACTGAAAGTTTTTGTACTAATACAGAATAAAATAAAATTACAAAATATAGATGTGCAAAAGGAACACCAAGTGCATAAGTTCACCACCTGGCGTAACTGCGGTGACTATCCTTACAGGCAAAGTCCATGTACATATATTCATTGTATAGGTATAGAGTCATATATCTGTATATCTATGTTCTGTATCTCCAAGTATTTGTAACTATAATATTTTTATTTCCACCAGAAATAAAATCAAACTCTTCAACTTTAAGCAGAGCTCACCAGACCAGCATTCACAACTGCCTTGTTAACTACGTGACTTAACTTTTCTGTGCCACATTCTCCTCACTGAAATTATAACCCTCATAACAGATGGTTTATTGTTTGTTGTTTGTTTGTTTGTTGTTTAAACATTCAGTTGTTTTGCAAGGATATTTAAATAATATGGAAAATCTACTGTTACATTTCCCTAGGTAGTTCCCATTTCTCTTTGTAGGCCTGGATGTCTATCTGGGTCATGTTCTTTCCTCGTAAAGGGTGTCCTTCCGCATTTTTTGGAGTGTTTGTTTGCTAGTGATGGACTCTTTCAATTTTCATATGTCTGAAAGAGTAACATTCCCCCCCCCTCTCGTTTCTTTTAAGATTTTATCTTTATACCTGGTTTTGAGCAATTTGACATAATGTGCCTTGGTGTGATTTTCTTCATGTTTCTTGTGCTTAGAGTTCTTTGAGTTCTTGGGTCTGTGGGTCTATAGTTTTTCATGACATTTGGAAATTTTTAACCATTATTTTTTTTCAACCAAAAAAATTTTTTTGCTGCTCTCTTCACTATTTCTCCTTTCCAGTCTCCAATTATTTGTATGTTAGGCTGCTTGAAGTTGTCTGACAGCTCACAAATGCACTTTTCATTTTAAAAAAAAATTACTTTTCTCTGTGTGTTTCATGTTGAATATTTTTCTTGCTGAGTCTTTATGTTTTTAATCTTTTTATCTGCAGTGTCTAATCTGCTGTTAACTCCTGCCAGTATATCCTTTATTTCAGACCTCATAGTTTTCATCTTTCGAAGGTCTTTTTTATATCTTCCACATCTCGACTTAACTTTTTGAACCTGACATCCAGTCTCAGTAACTATTTTAATGTTCTTCTCTACTAATACTAGTGCCTGAGTCAATTCTAGATTGGTTTTGATTGGTTGACTTTTCTATCCACCATAGATGTGTTTTCCTGCCTCTTTGCATGCCTGGTGACCTTCTATCGGATGCCAGACATTGTGAATTTTTATTTGACTGGGTGATGGATACTTTTGTCCTGCTTCTGTAGAGCTGTAGTTAAGTCACTTGGAAACTATTTGGTCCTTGCAGGTCTGACTGTTATGGTCTGGTAGGTGGATCTACAGCAGGGCTAAGTCCAGGAGCGATTGTTCTTCAATACTGAGGCAAGGCCTTCTTGAGCACTCCACCCACTGCTCTGTGAACTGGAAGACTTTTTAGTCTGGCCAGGGGGAGCAGGTACTATTCCCAGGGTGACAACAGGAGATCTTCTCTTTAAGGCTTTCAGATTCTTCTTCTCTTGGCTTTAAATAGTGTCCTCATGTGCAAGGACTGGTTACTCTGCCAGGTACTCAAGGGGAACTCTTGTGGATATGCAGGCTTCTCTCTCTGGGCACTCTCTCCTTGTAGGTGCTCTGCCCTGGAAACCATGGCTGCTTTGATCTCCATGTACCCCCAGGGAGTTACACGGGCCCTGTGCTGCTCCTCCTCCTCATGCACCAGCCTAGAAACTCAGACTCTCAAGGCAACAAACTGGGCATTCATAGTGCTCACCTAATTTGCTTCCTATATTGCAGTGATCATTGTTCTTTATGGTCTAAAATTCAGTGTCTTGATAATTACTGTTTTATTTATTTTGCCTGTTTTGTTGGCTTGTTTCAGACAGGAGGGTAACCTCGTCCCTGTGACTCCATTTTGGCCAGAAGCAGACATTCCCAGTGATTCTCTAATCTCCTCACCTGAAATAAACTCAGTTCTTTCTCATTTTTCTTTTCTTCCTTCTGTCAGCCTAGGCTGATGTGTGTCCTGGGTTAGATCCTTTGCCGTACCCTGAGGGAGGCCACGTGAAGGTGAGGTCAGGAGTGGCTCCAGCACCTGGAGAGAAGGCAGAGGGGTTGGCTTCACAGCCCACATCTGTTGGCAGATGTGCTTGGAGGACATTGGGGACCCAGGGGAGTCTTACTACGAGATCTCAGAGAGGACTGTTATCTACCCACATTTCACAGATGAGAACACTGAGGCCCAAATAGGTGAAGCCCCTCTCAAGATTATACAACATGAGCGGTCAGGGCAGAATTTGAACCCTGGCTTGGCAGACCATTTTATTACCAGCTGACATTTGTTCACTACTGACTCTGTGCCAAGCATTGTTCTAAACACTTCACATGGCTTTTACTGTTTCATCCCCGACACAGCCCTATCAGATTGAAACAATTGGCTCAGTTTTTAACAGGTAGTACTGCTGAGGGGTTGACAGTAATTGGGGTTCTAGAACCTGTGTTTGAATTCTGCTTCTAGCCTTTAAAACCTGTGTGATCTTGTATCAATCACTTAGAGTCTTAGCCTCAGTTTATTCACCTATATATAACCAGATGTTATAGGTTGAACTGTGTCCCCCCAATTTATATGTTGGAGCTCTAACCCCACCCAGCATCATAGAATGTGACCTTATTTGGAGATAGAATCTTTAAAGGGGTGCTCCAGTTAAAATGAGGTCAATTGGGTGGACCCTCATCCAGTACATCCTTATAAAAAGGGAACATTTGGACACAGAGACACATACTGAGGAAAGACAATATGGAGACTCAGAGAGAAGACAGCCTTCTATGAGCCAAGGAGAGAGGTGTGAAATGGATTCTCTCTCACAGCCCTCAGAAGGAACCAACCCTGCCAATGCCTTGATTTTGGACTTCTAGCCTCCAGAACTATGAGGAAATAAATTTCTATTGTTTAAGCCACCCAGTTTGTGGTACTATGTCCCAGAAGTCTGAGTAAACTTACGTACCAAACCTGGTAACAGTATCTATCTTGTTTTGTGAGGGCTACATGAAAGAATATGTGAAAGTGCTTAGAAAAGGGCCTGGCACACACTCACAGTGAATAATAGATGAGAAAGCGGAAACCCAGACAGATTCAATGACTCGCCTGCCGGATGACGTAGCTCAGTGTCTGAGCCCAGATCCTACACTCCTGACAACTCTCCTGTCCTGTCTGACCTTCATCTTAACTTTTCTCCCGAGTGCACTTTGCTGGGGCTCCTGACACCGGGTGCTGCCTTTGCCTGTAGCTGATGCTTAACTACACTAATTGATCCTCCTCTCAGAGGTCAAAGGAGAAAAAAATGAAACAGCTCAGAAGGGGGCCAGGTTGGTAGAGAAAGGCTCTTACTCAAGGAAGTGATTATATGTTAAGTGGAAAAGGCTACCGGTGTGTTCGATGACTCAGAGCCGCCATGTCCCTGATGTATGTGTGGCTCTGGCTGCTTTCCAGCAGCAAGAGCCGGTCAGAGTGTCTGTCACAGTCACCTCTCTGCTCCTCACTAGGTGTGCTGGTTGGCAGGTAGACTGGAGGCTTTTCTGGGCAGAAGACAGACATTCCTGTGGAGGTGAGAGCCTGGATTTCAGAATGTAGTAGCTTGGTAACTAAGTAAGTGACAAATGATAGGCCCTGGGAGCTGAGCCTCAGTTTCTTTGTCTGCAAAATGGGTGTCCCCACGACGGGGGAGCCCCAGGACCTGTGGCTGTTCATAATCCCGTTGCTGAGTGGCAGCTCCCTAGCCATGCCCTGATGGAGGGGCAAGAGAAGGTCAAAGCAAGGCTACAGAGAACATGGTCCTCCCTTAGGCACCAGGGTTGAGGTGAAGACGGGGTATACTGAGGTGCGGAAGCAGGAGGGAGAAAGGCTGCTTAGAGGATGGCAGTGGGTGGGGATGGGGTAAATAGATTGCAGCAGCTCTGGGACAAGCTCTCAGAGTAGGCCTGACTAGCTATGAAATATGGAAAGGTGACAGGGTGTGGGGAACAGATGGGTGATTGATGGAGAGACTCTCTGAGGCTCTGAAATTGAAGGGAAATGTTACCAGAGAAAGTGTCCATGATCACCACAACAACTCAGCTACCCTTACCTCCTCTCCTCATCTCTGTCCTGGGGTGAGGGACCATAACACAGATCAGAGATGGGGAGGCATTACCCTCAATGTCCATAGCTGGAAAGTGGCTGGACCATGCTGCCTGGGGAAGACATATAGGAGGCAGGGGCCCTCAGCACCCAGAGCAAGCCTGGCACACACAGGGTTGCAAATAAAAATAAAATAAAATATTTTTAATAAGCAAATAAAAATATAGAATGCTAGTTAAACTTGAATTTCAGATAAACAAGTTACTCTTAGTATAGTATAAGTACATCCTATGCAATGTTTGGTGCAAAGTTGTACCACATTTCTTGTTATTATTGTGCCTTATCTGAAATTTGAATTTAAATGGGCATCTTGTATTTTATCTGGCGCAGGGAGGAGCAGAGATGTTGAGTTTGGGGTTGGGGGTGGGGCGGTGGGCTCTCAGGTCAGATAGCCTGGATTTCAGTCCTGACGCTGCCAGTTACCAGTCTCACAACCTCATCAGGCTACCTGGAAACAGCCTGGGTTTCCTTCTCTGCCTCAGTAGTGCCTCTTTCATAAAGCTGGTGTGGGGAGTCCATGAGATGACCCTTCTAAAGCCCCTCGAACAGGACCTGGCACATGCGAAGGACTTAGTATATGCTCCTTGTTTTTATTATTTACTGACTTCGGATGAACAAAGGAATTCTAATCAGTTATAGCTGTGCGTCTCAGGCAGCAGGCCTCAATCACTGGGGTCTCAGGACGCCTTAACATTTAAAAAAATTACTGCAGACCAAGAGCTGCTATATAGATGCATATCTATCATAAATCAAAGCCAAGAAAAAATAGAAATGTTTATGTATTTATTTATTTAAAATAGTAATGAACCCATTATGTTTACATAAGTAACACATTTTTTAATGAAAAATAGGTTTTTATGTTTTAAAACCAATAAAATAAAATAAAACTCCGTGAGAAGAGTGGCATTGTTTTACACTTTTTCAAATCTCTTTAATGTGTGGCTTAATGGAAGTCAGCTGCATTCTCACATCTGCATTCGGTTGCTTGTGTTACCACCAGTCAGTCATGTAGCCTCTGGAAAACTCCACTGTACACTTGTGAGAGAATGAGTGTGTAAAAGGCAAATAACGTAGTATTACCATGAAAATAGTTTTGACCTATTGATCTCCTGATCCCCTGAGAGAAGTCCAGGGACTGGGCTTTCAGAATCCCTATCGGAGGCCTATTTCTGGCAGAGGCCCCCCACTGTCACTGGCACCCACCCAGCACCCCAATGGCAGTGAGGACTGAATCCAGGCTTGCGGTTTCAAGGTACTGCAGGCTGCTGTCAATCCGTGGTGGATATTCACAGCTACTGTCTGCCCCACTGGAAATCACCCCACGTGCTTTGTAGTGAGAGTTTGAAGCGCAGAGGGTGGAAGCCCTTGCCCAATCTCTCCACAGTAGGAGGAGTGGAACTGGGATTAGACCCCAGCATTTTGGGCTGAGAGCAGGGCCCTTTGTGGGGGCACACTGCTCTGTGTGAACCTGCAGGAGCCTCCACAGGCTCTCTCTCAGGCCTCAGAGGTTTTCTCCATACTCAACTATCTCTAGTCTGGGAGTGGCCTCCCTTCTGAGGGAGATGGCGCTGGGTCTCCCTCCAGCCTGTACACCCCTGATTCCCACCTGTTCTTACCCCATATAAACACATGTATTGGGGGCCTGCAGTTGCCAGGGACTACAGGTGAATGGTAAAAGTTAAGCCATGACCTCCCAGGTGAGACAAATTGCCCAGTCTGTGGTTGGCATCTGGGTGGGTAGCATTTCGTGAATGTGACCCTGGACTCCTTGTGTTGGTCTGCTTGTATCTCTTGGAACCTCTCGTGGGGTCTGTCTGATGCTCTGGCCATGATGATTGTATGTATCTGTACCTCCTTTGTGAGGATCTGGTTCTGCCCTTGGCTTTGTATGGCACTCTGGGTGTGTTCAGTTCCCTCTGGGTCTCTTGTTCAGCGTCCATGTGCAACCGTGGGTCTGTGTGTATGTGGACAAGCATATGGTGTGACACTTTCTCTGGGTCAGAGGCAGCTTGGCATCCTGGGGGCTAAGCTGAAGGGTGGCTACAGAGCTCTCCTGTTGTTTCCAGCACATTCTTCTGAGGTCAGAAGTGTTGTTGTGGCAACCAGCAGCCACCTTGTCAATGGGGCAGATGTGCCTGTGACCACATCCAGGGGTTTGCTCTGTCTCTGTACACTCCCCCACCAAGCGCCTGCCTCTTATCCCTAAGCTCTTGGTTTCAGATGCCTGCCTGAGCCTACCACCCTCAGCTTGGGCCTAAGCAGGGACCTGGTGAGTCTGGAAATAGGCTCCAGCTCTTTATTCATTTTTATTCAACAATCATTTATTAAACCTAACTGTGTGCTATGCACTGGGAACCCAGTGACAACTAAGACAGATGGAGTCCTATACTCATGAAACTCAATAAACACAGTAA
The DNA here is from genome assembly GCA_004027375.1 of Macroglossus sobrinus. Lineage (NCBI taxonomy): Eukaryota > Metazoa > Chordata > Mammalia > Chiroptera > Pteropodidae > Macroglossus > Macroglossus sobrinus. The sequence goes on from PVKZ01003069.1 coordinate 108,426, forward strand.
GCAATGCCCGAGCCTTACACATCTATAGCCCTTACAGTGTACCAGGCACTGTATTTTGCAATTTACATGAGTTAGTTCATTTAATCACTGTGATAATCCTATGACTGCCTCCATTTTACAAATGGTGAAACACGGGCAGAGAGATGTGAAGTCATTAGCCCTAAACCACACAGCCAGTAAACAGCAAAGCCAGGTTTGAACACAGGGTGTCTAGCTCCAGGGTTGATGCTCTTAATGACTATATTGTACAGCCTCTAATAAATGAGAAATATCGTTTCAGATAGTGGCAAATGCTACAGAGAAACAAAAATAGTGGATGAAAGGTGCTGGAAGCCAGGATGATTGGAGGTATACACTTAAGTGTTGGCATTTGAGTCACGTCTTATTAACCAAAAAGGTCCAGCTATGCAAAAAATCAGAGGGAACGGCATGTACAAGGCCCAGAGGCAGGAAAGAATGCTGGAAGAACAGAAGGAAGACCACCGTGGCTGGAGCCTAGCAAAGGAGGGGGCTCTGTGCTATAACAGATGAACTCCCAAATCTCAGTGGTTCCCCACAACAGACATACCCCTTGGCCATGGGTGTTCCTGATCATCAGATGGCTCTCCTTCTGGTGGCCACTCAGGGACCCAGGGACCTTCCTTCTATGGCTCCACTGCCCATGTGGCACAGCCCCATGGGTGGCTGTGCCACGCCAGGGGGAAAGAAAGAGCATAGGAGGTGTTGATAGACCTGGAAGTGGAGCACATCACCCCTACTCCATGGTGCACAGCCCAGTCCTATGGCCACTCCCCACTGCATGGGAGTCAGGGAAGGTAGTCTAGCAGTATGATCTATGTAGGAGGATCTGGGAGTGTTGAGAATTTGGCCTAACTTGGTAACACAAATGGTCGGTGGGTGTGCAGAGTGGGTATATTTTGAGGTAGATGCACTGAGATTTGCTGATGGATAGGGGTAGAGGAAGACTAGACTTAAGACTGACTTCAGAACCAGGAAGCTGAGAGAAGTAGAAAAGCCGAGGGCTCTCGGAAATCCACCAGAGGGACTGTGTGCCTGCCACATAATCAGTGTTAAGGCTCTCTTCTGCTCAAGACAGCAGATGTGAAGGTCTTCACACTGGTCCTGTGGTCAAGTCCCTTCTCTGTCACACACCCATTGCTATGTGACTGTGCTGCTCACACCATTGAGAAAGTCTCCTTCTCAATGCCTTGAATCTGGGCTGGTCCATGGCTTCCTTTGGCCAGCAGGATGTAGCAGAACTAGCATTGTGCTAGTGCTGAGCCTGGGCCTCAAGAAGCCTGGCAGCTTCTGCTTCTTCTTTTGGGATTCTTCCTGTCTGATGTGAACAAGCCTGGACTAGCCTGCTGAAGAATGAGATCATGTGACAGATGGACCACTCATTCTAGCTGAAGCTATTCAAGACCAGCCCATAGTCGGCTAACCCCAAAATACGTGACTCATTTTTGCCAAGATTAGCAGGGCTACCTGCCTTACCCACAGCTGACTGTGGATGCATGAAGTAATCCAGCTAAGATCAGAAAAACTGCCCAACTCATCCATAGACTCAGGAGCAGTGATAATATTATTTGAAGTCATTGAGTTTTGGGCTTGTTTGTTACTCAGTAATGACTAACTGATATACTTCCTCAAGCAGACAAAGAGCCCTGGTTATAGAACCTGGGTCATAGGTCTGGTCCTGTGCCTGCCAGTGATTTATGTGGGTGAGTCTCTTTGTCTCTCTGCCTTCATCCAGAAAAGTAGCTCTAGAACACTGTGAGGAAGTTCCAGTTCCAGACACTCAGAATGACAAAAAGGGCATGGCTGCACCTGCACACAGGTGGCTCCAGATCCCATCTTTCCTGCAGCAGTACAGGAAGGATCCTCATAGGACCAGGAGTCTGTCAAATGGAAGAAAGGAAGGTGGGTGCTCCTGACAGAGGGAACAGCAAAGATATAAGATGCACAGGGAAGTGTGAAGATAAGAGAGAGGACACAAAAATTGCTAGGACCTTGCTTCGCACAGAACAATTACTTCACAAATGGCACCTTTGTTATTGTTGTGCGGAAGAGGCAGAGGCAAAGCTCTCTGCGTGGCAAGTGCCAAGTCGTAAGGGGCTAAGGAAGTTAGTCTATATTTTAAAAACAATGAAGAGCCACAGCTGGTTGTAGGCAGGGGGTAGACTGGTTTAGCCAGAGCTTGGAAGTCTGGCTTGATGGGGCTTCAGTGGAGGCAGAGGGCCCTGGGAGGAGGTGGTGGCATTTTTCTAGGTAACAGACAATGGCAGCTAGAATCAGTGAAGAAAGTGGGTGGACTTGTGATGTCCATAGAAAGAAGTGCTAGAGCTTTATGACCTGTCAGATGCACTTAATAAGGTGGAAAGAAGAGTTGACAATGACCACCTGTGTCAGGCTTGGGTGTCAGGCCTGTGTGGTCCACAGTATTCTCTATTTTCCTTAAACTTCAGAAGGTTCAGGACCAAGTGCAATGAACTGATGTGGGACAGCCCAACTACAGCCTTTGTTTCCTCACTTTCTGGTAGTGGGGTCTTAAAGAAGTCACTTCCCTTCCCTGAGACAGGCCCTCATCTGTAAGTTGGAATGGAAAGTCTCCTAGGAACTCTGAAAACACATCACAAACTTGCCTTGAAGATTGCAGGAAACAGCTCCATCTTAGGTAGATAAAAACATTACCCCAAAACTCTCTTGACCCAGGTATTGCTGAGGAATTCCCTTGATTGAAGTGGTGTGGGTGAGAGAATGAGAGGATTTAGGGTTCCCCTAGCTGGCTGTCAGCCCTCCTCCTGCAGAATGATTTGGGGCATAGGTCCATTGCCCTGAAGAGCCTAGTTCTGAACTTAAGTCCAGAAGGTATGTGAGTGCACACAAACATGAGAACACTTATATACAACTGAACGAGTAGGAAATTTATTCCTTTCAAACTCCCCTCTAAATTATTTTGCTGCCTCAGGTGTGTGCTGTATTGGTGAAAGGCCCTCTCAGGAGGCACAGGTCCTGTCTTTGGTCTTCCCTCTGCTGGGCTGTGTGGCTTTGTATAAAGACCTGTCCCGCTCTGGGCCTCAGTTTCTCCATCTCTAAAATAAGAGGTTCAGTCCAAGACAGAGGCTGCTCACTAGTGGCACAAAAGCCAAGTGAAGCTTATAGTCATGTTTTGCTCCATCCTCGTGGTGTTTGTCAACATACTAAAACAGTAGGAGATGTGATTTTTAAAACCTGATGTTCAGCCTTTCTTGAAAAGCCAGAGGGTCTGATTATGAGGAGTCCCATATTCCCATGTGGCTATAATGAGCTTGTGCTGAGCAGCCCATATCCCACTTTTTTCATTCACCTGGACCTTCTGATTTTTTGATTCAGCCTCTTAACATTTTTGTCTTTTTAATGTTAGTTTTATTTGAAAGCTACTTTAGGAATTAAGCAAAGGGAGGGAAATAGCTTTGCCTAATACAGAGCCAAATATTTATTACCATAAGGTGTGTTTGGAGAATCTTATTATTATGGAGAGAATAGTAATAATAGTGATAATAATAGTTAATAATAATATTTAGATTCATCCATTGCTTTGAAACTCAAAATGCTATACAATCATTACTGGGAGGACTCCCAAAAAGGCCCTGTAGGGTATGGTTTTTTTTAATACTACTTTTAGAGATGGAGAAACTGAGGCTTAGAGTATAGCTGAGCTGGGCACCCCAGAGAGAGGACAGGCTACAGGACTGGAAACTGACAGTGTACTGTGGGGACAGGTAACAGGCTACCAGCCAACCTGTCTGTTCTTCTCACAAGCCTGGCTGCCCTCTCCTCATCTAGATAGTACGGTAGGACATGGGGGTGACTTCTGAGATCATGTATATGCGACTAATATTAAATAGTCATCTGGGAAGATTGGTCAGAACCTCTCCCATTCTCAGGTGCCAGGAGGCCAGAAGTAGAGGGACTGCGGGCTTAAGAAACCTCTTTGTTCATGGTAGACACTGCAGGTTTTCCTAGACAAAGGTAAACTGCGAAAAACTTCTGTACATTTTCTCCTTACCTACTCATCCACCCACCTGCCCACCCACCCACTTTTACATTAATGCATCCATCCATTCATCCATCCACTCATTCCTTCACATGCTACCCATCCTAACACCCAAGTAAAGAAGAAAAAATGGTCCAAGGAAAGAAATCAAACAACTGTCCAACAATTTTATTTGTCCATGCTGTGATCCAGGCCCAGTGCTGACCTGGGGTGTCTGACACAGCCCAGGGCTTGGGGCCTTGGGGCTGTAATCTCAGAGGTTCCTGAGTTTCACCAGTGTCCGTGGGCATGGAGTTCAGAGGTGCCATCAATGGGTGGCTCAGCACAATTTCCAAAGGTCCCTGCAGTCTGCTTCACACCACAAGTCCTCCCCCACAAGCAGAGACACCTGGAAACCAGCAGATGCACAGGCACACACCTACATCCACACATCACCCCAAATTACTCAGCACACAGAGGAGAGAGACACAGAGAAAGTTGAGTACACATAGGAGTACACAAGGAACACACAAATCAGCACCCCATAGGTATTTGAAGGCGCAAAGTCTCATGACTACCCCAAGAACTCTTAAAGCACGCGCGTGCGTGCGCCCATGCATGCACACACACACACACGGGCATGCAAATAGACACAGAATACCCACAGCTTCCCGGAGGAAAGCTTTCCAGGTTGAAAGGCACTGGATGTAGGTGGACCCAGAGCAGGGAGATTTTATCCACACCTCTGACACTCTGCTCTGGGACTGTGACATCTAGCAAGCCCTGCAGGGCCTTGTTGCTGATGGGACCCCTCACCCCAGGTTTCTGCCCTATAACTGAGGACTGTGCCTCACCATATCCCCTTCCCCAGGACACACAGCAAGGGCAGGGGTATTCTGGTGCAGAGTAGGTTCCCTGAGTTGGCTTCTGCTGAGTGGCCATGACCAAGCCCCTGTGATAGTCATGCAAGGCTGAAGACACAGACCTGCTCACCACATGGCTCATTACAAGGTCACCACTCAGTGACCTTGCTCCAAAGGCCTGAACTTAACAAGTTGAGGCTGGAGACCCAATTCTTCTCCCAGGTAACACCGATGACACTGCAGCCCAGGCATCCAGGGGTCACTTTGCCCACTTGACCAATAGGACTAAAAACTGGCTATGTGAAGGTCCTCCTGGGGCCCGACTCTACACCCAGGCCTTGCCCCTCCTTGCCCCAAAGCAAGTATCAGAATTAAGAAGAAGCACAGGCCATGGAATAATACAGCCAGAGTTGATATAAATAAAATATTCATATAAAAATAGTCTCTTACAAAATATTCTCTCTTATCCAGTGGCTCTCTTTTCAAAAGACAGAAACTGCTGGAAGTTGTATTATCTTTCCTCTTCCTATATATTCCAAATTGGATTTTTTCTAATGGTGGAGTTTGAATCGAGAAGGACTAAAAGATGGGAAACATATTCTGAAAAACATCTTCAAATCTGGATGGACCAGCTTAAATTTCTGGATAAGTAGCAGCAAACAGAAAAAAAAACAGTGTGTGTGTGTGTGTGTGTGTGTGTGTGTGTGTGTGCATAAAGAACATTTGCCTTGTACTTAAACATCTAATGTTGCAAGAGGATACTTGCAAAATCAACTAGTAGAAATATCTGCATAAAGAATAATTATGTACAGTTCTACTTGGCTCCTTGTCCTACTGACAAAATTATCCTGCAAGGAAAGCAAAGAGTCTACTTTGATTGCAGAAAACGGATCCCGATGAGGTGAAAGGATTCTTTTTAATTAAATAAATTAATATTATTTTTTATCAGAATAAATTGTTAAATATTGCTATGACGAGGCTTAAGGATCCAGGGTTTCTGCTGCGAAAGGCTCTGCCGCAGCCCAGGAGGGCCCCCGGCGGCATCCGGGGTGGGGCAGAGCAGCACTGTGTGTGGAGCACAATCCTGAAGGGCTCGGGAGAGCTCTTTCGCACAGGTGCCTGCAGGAAACCCAAGAGAGGCGCCCCCACAGCAGCCAAGACGAGTTCAGCGTTTCTGCAGTTCCCTGGGAAGATCTGGGAGGCGACCTGCCAGGACGATTCCAGCTTGGAAACCGGTCCTCCCCACGTTCTCGCTTGCAGCTGGAGGTAGCCCGCCTGACCCCAGGGCGGCATGCGGTGCCGTCTCCGGCTCACTTGCACGTGTACACTTCCGTGCGTTCGCTGCAGGTGTTGCACTTGACGTAGCAGCACCAGTGGAATTTGCAGTTGCACTGCCACACACGGGCGTACTGGTGGGTGTTGTAGCCACGGCCACAGCACATGAGGTCACAGCCGCTGGCCTGGGGAGCTGTCTTGTTGCAGGCGCGGCCCTGCGTGCCCACGCTTCCGGTCACCGGGTCCTCCTCACAGTAGTTGGGTGACTTCTCGATGTACACCAGGTCTGTATCCATGGGCTTGCGGTACGACAGCGGCTTCTTGATCTTCAGGAAGGTCGGCCGCTTGTTGCGGCTGGCGCGTACAGGCTCCACGTGAACAGCCTCGTTGTACTTGTCCTTGAGCACGTAGCCCAGCTCGCGGAACTGCGGCAGTGTGGTCCAGCACGTCTTGGTGGTGCACGAGCCTGACACGCCATGGCACTTACACTCCAGCTTCATGTTCTCTTCCAGGATCTGCGGGGGGCGGGGGGGGGGGCGGGGCAGAGAAGAGCATAGAAAATGTCATTGCACATTAGGCAGAGTGCGGCTCCCTGCCTGGCCCACTCTTTGCCCCACCTAGCTGAGTCTGGTTTTATTCTTTTTCAGTGCAGGAAACTTAGACCTGGATTCAAATCCCTATCATCTCCAACTCTCGTGTTGTCTTTCACCTGGCACTAATTTGCCTTCCTTGCCTCCCAATTCCTATGACATGGTTAGATTGGCTCTTAGATGAGTTCAGGTTAGTCCAGAATGCACATAGGTTCTCTTAGGTCTGAACACGTTTAAAGTAATTTTTGAACCAACATTTAAAAACCAGGAGATTTTAACATCAGATTTCCATTGTTTTTTTGTTGTTGTTGTTTTGTTTGTTTGTTTTTGTGGCAAGCAGGAAGGGCATCTGGCAACTCTGGGGTGATATTCAAACTACTTAATAACTAGTGTAACTGGGCATTGACCTTCTAGCATGGAAGCTGGCCACAAATGCCAGCCTGGCAGTCCTGCTATGTGCTGGCTCACCACAACTTCTGCAGGCATTGTCACATGGCAACAGTACTTGGATCAGTACCAGCACCTATCTTCCTCATGGGTCAGTATCCTTTAATATGCCCTGGTCCTCACTGCTCCCTATTGCATCCCTGACCTAAAGCTATGGTTTTTCAGGTCATTTGCTTTGATTACTTATGACACCTGCCAGGCTCTGTGAACATCTAAATCTGGGAACCATGGCTCTGATTTAAGCTTCCCTGGCTGGTTTCCCTGACTCCCAGGCTAGATACTATGCTCCTTCGTTTGAGTTCCCAATATCCCTTGGGCTTCCATCATCGCAGCATGAGAGGCAGCATTGTAAGGAAAGGGTCGGGGGAAGCACAGATTCTTGACCCAGGGTTTACATCCCAGATCTACCATGAACCTGCTATGTGTCTTTAGGCAACTTACTTTTCCCTCTGTACTGCAGTTTCTTTATATGCAGAATTAATTATAATCATACCATGAGATACTAGACAGCAGTAAAAATGAATGAACTATTAATACTTACAAGAACAGATCTCTAAGGTATAATGCTGAGTGAAAAAAGTTGGATACAAAAGAGAAGATGTTGTATGATTCCATTGATATGAAGTTCGAGGACAGGCAAAACTAATGGTTGATTTTCATTCACTCTTTATTTACATATTTAGGTGATGGGCCATATTTTGCTACTCCCAGCTTTGGAACACCCCAGCAGTAAAAGAAGGCAACATTTACCACGCCTCCCCACAATAGTACAGGATATTTAGGTTGTTTTCACGTTAAAAAATTATTTTTCTTTCCTTTCCTCACTCCTTCCTTTCCTCCTCCTTTTCCTCCCTTTATTTTCTCTTTCTTTCTTTCTTTCTTTTTTTTTCTTTCTTTCTTCTTTCCTTCCTTCCTTCCTTCCTTCCTTCCTTCCTTCCTTCCTTCCTCCCTCCCTCTCTCTCTCTCTCTCTCTCTCCCTCCCTCCCTCCCTCCCTCCCTCCCTTCCTTCCTTCCTTCCTTCTGTTTTTCATTTTAGCTCTATGTAATGTGGAAGCAAGTATATTTGGAACTGTAGCTTCTCTTCCTTATCATCTTCAGTTTGATTTCATCTTAATAGACATTTTATTAAGCTCTTTCTGTGTACCAGGGATGGCAATGTATTAGGGTCATAGGGTAAGAGCATTTTTATGGTACTTCACTTGGATTGTCAAATTGCCTTTGCCTATTTTACAGTGAAAGAATATAAGTGAACAAATGAGAAAATGACTGAACATTTATTAATCACCTGTACACACATTGGGCACATGCTTTTATATATGGCATCATATTTAACTCTGTGAGGTTAGTATGATTCCAGTTAAAGGCAAGAAACTGAGACTCAGCTAACTCCTAGAGTGGGCATACTGGTGAAGGAAGCCGAGGAGTGTGAACCAGGTCCTTGGTGGCTGCTTACTGGCTATATGCCCTTGGGGTTGTCACATTGTTTCTGGGCCTCAGTTGCCTTCACTGAAACCTGGAGTGAAAGCAATTTTATCTTTTCTGACAAAAGTCAGAGTTCTAGAACAGAATCAGATGTTTGGAAAATAGTCATCAGTTCTTCCTCTGGGCCTGGGCCTCTGCGGGTGCTGGAGACACAGAGGTGACAAGATAAGGTCCCTGTCTTCAAGGATGGGTTCATATTCAGGATCTTTCTAGTCCTAATTGTTCTGCTTCCAGGAGGAAAAGACCAGGGCTTGGTCAATATGCTCAACAGGAAGTAGGGGCCACTGTATTTCAACCTCAGTACCTGCAGTCAAATGAGCAAGTGATGCTACAAGTATTCAGAATGTTCAAGGACAGAATTTCTGGCTGGTTGACTGTTCTAGTGTCAGGACACTTAGTATGACAGAGTGCCTACTGTATGCTGGCACCCTCACATGACCTTTATACACTTACAGCTAGTACTGATGATTAGTTGCCCAAATAACACAGACATCCTTTTTGGTTGTCAGTGAGGAGAGAGTTCTCAAATGTCCAGCTTACCTTTCTTCTTGGCCTAAAAAGCAGTAAAACAGTGATGTTCAGAGGTGCAGGATTAGGCAGACATTTTTTTGAGGCATGACAGCCTGGCTGATTGTGATTTTAGTGCAGTCAGAGACTTCAACACAGAGATGCCTGGGAGATATTCAGAACAAATTTCAACACTACTGAGTGTGGCAAGGACGTGGAGCGCCTGAAACTCTCATTCACTACTGTTGGGGGTGCGCACATAGCAAAGTGTCTAAGAAAGCTGAAGATGCACAGATCTATGATTCATAAATTTCACTTCCAAACATGGAATCTAGAGAAATGTATGCTGTGTGAGCAGGAAGCAGGTTCAAAGATGTTCTTAGCAGAAGCTTTTATGCTAGCTCCAAACTGGGTACTGCCCAGATGTCCATTATGGAAATATATGTCCATCGTAGATACACTGAGGTGTGTGTACTCAATAGGACACCATAAGGCAGTGACAATGAAGAGATACAGAAAACCGTACTAACAGAGGCCAACCTCAAATATAGCAGGGAGGGAAATATGCAATCAAAATATTTCCACAGAGTGATTTTATCTGTATCAATTTCATAGGTGGGCAAAACTGGATTATATTGTTTAGGAACACACACAGAAGGGAAAGTATGAAAAGTAAAGAGATAAGGGACACAAATATCAAGACAGTGGTTGTTCTGGGGTAGGAGGCAAGAGGCTGTGTTTGGTAATGGTCACCCAGGTGACTTCTGGGGTCCTGGCAATGCTTTGTTCCTTAATATGGGTGCTTTATAATTATTTTAAATCAACAGTCTGAGTGCTTTTTTTTTTTTGCATGTAAGCTATATCTTGCAATTTATAAAAAAAAAATATGTACAATGGCCAATAAGCATGTGAAAGGATGCTCAGCATCACTAATCACCAGGTAAATGCAAATCAAAACCACAATGAGATATTCCCTCACACAAACTAGGATGGTTAAAGAAAGAAATTCAGACATAACAAGCATTAGTGAAGATGTGGAGAAGTGGGAACTCACATGCACTGCTGCAGGGAATGTATAATGGTACAGCCTCTGTGAAAAACAGCCTGACAGTTTCTCAAAGCATTGGACATGGAGTTATCATAGGACTCAGAGTTACATTCTGAATGTTTGTGTTCCCCCGCCCACACCACCAAATCCTAACCCCTGAAAGAAGGTGATGATTTTAGTAGTTGGGGCCTTTGGAAGGTTTTTAAAATCATGGAGGTGGAACTTTCACGGATTGGATTAGTGCCTTCTAAAAATGGCTCCAAAGAGACTCCAGCCCCTTCTACGATGGGAGGGCACAGTGAGAAGGCGTTGGCTATGAACTAGGAAGAGAGTAGTCTCCAGAACCCGAGTGTGGACTGGGAGGAGGTTGGGGACATGGGGAGTGACTGCTAAAGGATTCAGGTTTCTTTTTGAGGGAACAAAAACATTCTAAAATTGATTGTAGTGACCCTTGCACACATTTGTGAATATTATTTTAAAGTGTTCAACTGCACACTTTAAATGAGTGCACTGTACAATAAGTGAATTATATCTCAATAAAGTTGGTTTTTTAAACAAAAAGTCTCTAGAAGGTTTTGACTAGAAAACACTATGTGCAGGTGTGTGACACCAAAAGTTTTCATTGTGGTGGACCCTGGGCAATGGACGCCAGTGCTGAAGGCCGGACTCCTGGGCTGGGTTGTGTATGGCTGCCCCTCCTGCACATTGCCTCCTTCTTCTTCTGTGGCTGCCTATGGCCTGAGGCTATGGTAGTATTTATGTGGGCCCCTAATCAGATGACACCAGCTTGTTAACCCTGCAAACTCTGCATTTTGAGAGCCTCAGTGATCACATTATGTCTGCATTAAGCTGGGCATAATCACAGCCCTCCTGGCCAGCACCGGTCACCCAGATGGGCATCCATTTAAGCCCCAGGCCCTCTCTCCAAGGCAGGAGATGACAGCAGAGGAAGTGTGTGCAGGACAAAGCTACTTTCTTTGCACACACTGTGACAACCCCGTGAGGCCAGGCTGACTACCAGCTTCTGAGATGCCCAGGGGGACTTCTGAATCACCCTATATGCTTGAAGTCTGAATTGTGATTCAGTATCTGGCAGTCGGAGGGTTTTCAGGGTCTAAATTACATGACTCCATGTACTTTCCCAGTTCCTGGCACACAGCAGGTGTTCTCAGAAAATGCCCAAAGGTAAATTTGCTAACAGGATGCATTCAAACTATTCTACAACTGGTATACTCAGGCCCAAACAACCGCCCTGAACATCGACCCTACATTGCTGGATGGAGGAGAAACTGAGAGGATCCAGGGAGGATCCAAGGTGGGGAAGGAGGGTCTTGAAACTGCTGGTATGGGTCAATGTCAATATTTTATATCCCTGGATGCATTGCTGGGTCTCAGCTTAAAGACCAGCACCATAAGACTGCTCAGGGTCTGCTATTTTACCATCCTGTGTCACAGAGATGCCTCAGTTCAAAAGGAAAAGAAATGAGAAAATAGATCTGTGAGGCCCAGAGTCTGATGTCTGGTCTCAGCAGCCTCGGAGCACACTCGGTTCTCCTTCTGCCTCTTGCCTCAACAGTGGTTTGGGGTCTGAAAATCGCCAGGGGCCTCTGATGACATAATGAGGGGGCTGTGTTCCCTTCTCATCTCCAGCTCCAGCCACAGGCCCCACTCACTGCTCATCAGTCAGTGCAGGCCTAGAAACTGGCTTTCACAGGAACTGAGGGAATGAACTGAACACATACTATGTGTTGACATCATGCAAGGATTGAGGATTCAGCATAGAAAAGGGAGATGGAGCTGCCATCTTTATAAAGAGCGCATTCTTTGTGGCAGAGGAGAATAGGTAACTGGTTCAAATAATAAAATAAGTGAGAAAAAGAAAATGGAACAGGAGTTAGGAGCCAGAGAGTGAGGGATAAGGTAGGGGAGGCTATGTGACCTTGACAGTAGAGGGCAACCTCTTTGAGGAGATGACATTTGAGCAGAGGGCAGAACCCAAGATAAGACAAGCACATGGCAGCTCAGAATCATTCTCTCATTTCATTCCCACTTGAGGAACAGCAGGGCAAAGGGCCTGAGACTTTTATTAATTTTTTTTGCAGAGCAGGGCCAGGCCATCACATAGAATGTGATGGCTGGAATGATAAGTACAGGTGTTGAGGTGACACAGGTTGGGGGTCCCATCCCACAGGCTCCATGGACCATGATAACTAAGGTGGGATTTATTTCTTATTTAGTTCCTGCTGAAGGAAGGAGAGGCCCTAGTTCCCCAGCCCAGGGGTCCAGTCCTGGGAAGAAGAGTTCTCACAAAATCTGACTGTAAAGATTAGTGGGGATTCTGGCCATCTGGGTGAGACAGAAGGAACATGAAAATCCAGACCTCCCCCTCACTCACTCATAGGCACTCACACTGGGCACCAGTGGAGGGCCAGTAGCTTGAGAGGGGTGCGGGAGACATACAGGGAAAGACTGAGTTGTGTGGCACCAGAGCGAGGGCTGGAGCGACAGTCGCCGTTGTGCCTTTGTTGGCCCTTCTCCAGGGCAGAGTCTGTAGACAGGCACCATCTTGCCTGGGTTGAACCCTGCCCCTGCATGGCCAATTCTGAATCTGCATTGGCCTGGTGAGATCAGCCCATTCCATTCCATGGCTCCCTGGGATCACACCCCACCCAATCTACAAATTGCCTGTGGCAGTCCATTGCCAGGCAGCTGGCCCCACCTTGCACCTTCTGTGGACTGTGCATTTGTGGGCCTGCAGCAGCCTTCAGTTCACATTGCCTGTACATGGCCTGCACTTTACAGGAGAGACTTTTGGTGGCAGCCCGAACTGCAGTGTCTCCTGGGTGGATCACTGAGGTCTGCGGGCTTAAGGCCGATAGTGGCTGGCCTCATTGTGATCTGTGACTTTTGTGGGACCTCACAGGCTCAGCTCCCGCAGCAATCTGCATTGGCCTGAAGGATCGGCTTATTCCACCCTGTGTCTCCTTGAGACCATATACCACTCAATTTACAAATTGCCCACAGTGGGCCCATTTCCAGGCCCAGTACTGGGGATAAGAGACCTTAATTCATAGTGTCATCTCTCCCACATGCCTCCAGATCCAGTGCAGACAGCAACCTTTTGCAGATCATTTTATAGCTCCTACCAGGTAACCCCAAACAATCAAAGGCAGCGGTTGACCTTAGCCTACACAGGAGCCCCTCCCAAGGGGCTCCAGAACCAACATACTCAGAGGCTAGCATCAGACCACAACAGAGCACTACCTGACTAACTCCATAAGCAGAACACCAAAAGGGTGATCTCAAGAGATACACGAGCATGCTGGTGTGAATCCCACTCTGTGGGGTGAGCCCCCACACAGTAGCTCATACCCTGTGGGTGTGGCCAGTCCTCACAGCCCATCTTCCCATATCAGTCCCATATAATGCCATGTTAACAGCAATCAAGGCTTAGCTACAACAGGAGAACACACTCAACCCACACAAGGAACACACCCAGAGCTCCCAGAGCAGGTGATCAGGGAGATTGTGCCAGCGAGACACGCGGGACACCTACTACATAAGGCCACCTGGCCAAGTCTGGGAAATGTTACAAATCCACCTATCATATAGAAATGAACACAGAGAAACAACTCAAGTGAGAACAAAAAGAAACATGCCACAAGTGAAACAACAGAGGAAACTCTAGAAAAAACCTAAATGAAATAGAAACAAGCAACCTACCAAAGACAGAGTTCAAAACATTGGTTATAAGGATGCTCAATGAATTTAGGAGGAAAATAGATGAGTTCAGTGAAAACTTCAACAGAGCAATAGTAAGCATAAAAAAGGACACAGATACCATAAAAAAAGAGTCAGAAATGAAGAATACACTAGAAGGAATCAACAGTAGATTAGATGAAGTGCAAGATCAAATTAGCAAGTTGGAAGACAAGGTGGCAGAAAACAGCCAATCAGAACAACAAAAAGAAAAAGGAATCGAACAAATAAGAAAAGTTTAAGAGATCTCTGAGATAACACTAAACACACCCAAATCTGCATTATAGGAGTACCAGAAGAGAAGAGAGAGAGAGAGCGGGCAAAGTATTGAAAACTTACTTGAAGAAATAATGACAGAAAACTTTCCTAGTCTGGGGAAGGATATAGACATACAAATTCAGGAGCACAGAGACTTCCAAGCAAGAGGAATCCAAACAGACCCACACTAAAACACATCATTATTAAAATGCCAAAGGTTAAAGACAAAGAGAGAATCTTAAAAGTGACGAGAGAAAGGCAGCTATTTACTTACAAGGTACTCCTATAAGACTGTCAGATGATTTTCAACAGAAACTTTGCAGGACAGAAGGGATTGGCATGACATGTTCAAAATAATAAAAAAATAAGAACCTACAACCAAGACTACTCTACCTAGCAAGGCTATCAATTAAAAATGACGGAGAGATACAGAGTTTCCTAGACAGAAAAAAGCTAAAAGAATTCTATACCAACAAGCCAAAATTACAGGAAATATTAAGAGGACTTCTATAAAAAGAAGTTAGGGGAAAATCCCATAAATAAGAAAAATAAAATAGCAATGACTATGTACCTATCAATAATCACTTTAAATGTAAATGGATTAAGTGCTCCAATCAAAACACATAAGATAACTGAATGGATAATAAAATAAGATCAATACATATGCTGTCTACAAGATACACACTTCAGGTCAAAAGACACACAGAGACTGAAAGTAAAGGGATGGAATGAAATATTTCATGCAAGGGAAATGAAAAAACAAAAAACAAACAAACAAAAATGCTGAGGTAGCAGTATTTATATCAGACAAAATAGACTTTAAAACAAAGGCTATAAATAAGAGATAAAGAAGAACTTTACAAAATGATAAAGGATCAATACAATAAGAGGATAAAACCTTACTAAACATATATGTGCCCAATGCAGGAAAACCTACATATATGAAGCATTTATTGACCAACAGAAAGGAAGAGATTAATAGTAACACACTCATAGTCGTAGACTTCAACACCCCATCTACACCAATGGACAGATCATCCATTCACAAAGAAATGACAGGCTTAAATGACACACTAAACTACACAGATATGTTCAGAACATTTCACTCCAAAGCAGAAGACTGCAATTTTCTCAACTGCACATGGAACATTTTTCAAGATAAAACACGTTAGGCCACAAAACAAGTCTCAATAAATTTAAGAAGATTGAAGTCATACCTAGTGTCTTCTCCAATCACAATGGTATAAAACTAGAAATCAACCAAAAAATTGGAAAATATACAAACACATGGAGGCTAAACAACATGCTACTAAACAATGAATGAGTTAACAATGAGATCAAGGAAGAAATCAAAAGATACCTAGCAACAAATGAAAATTAAAAACACAACTCAAAACCTATAGGACATAGCAAAAGCAGTCCTAAGTGGGAAATTCAAAACAATACAGTTCTACCTCAAGAAATAAGAAAAATCTCAAATAAACAATCTAACCTTATACCTATAAAAAGAACAGCAAACAAAACTCAAAGTGGATAGAAGGAAGGAAATAATAAAGATCAGAGCAGAAATAAATGAAATAGCATCTAGAAAAACAATACAAAAGATCAATGAAATCAAGAGCTGATTCTTTAAAAGGATAAACAAAAGTGATAAATCTTTAACCAGACCCATCAAGAAAAAAAGAGCAGACCCAAATAAATCAAATCAGAAATGAAAGTGGATAAATAACTATGAACCCTATAGAAATACAAAGAATTATAAGAAAATACTACGAACAATTCCATGCCAACAAATTGGACAATCTGGAGGAAATGGATACATTCTTTGAAACATACAATGTTTCAAGACAGAATAAACAAGAAAAAGAAAATCTAAACAGATTACCACCAACAAAATTGAATTAGTAATAAAAAAATTCTCCAAAACCAAGTCTTGAATTGGGTGGTGTTATAGTTGAATTCTACCAAACATTCAAAGAAGGATTAACACCTATTCTTCTCAAACTATTCCAAAAATTTCGAGAAGAGGGAAGGCTCCCTAACTCTTTTTATAAGGCCACCGTTACCTTAATTCCAAAAATAAAGACAATACAAAAAGAAAACTATAGGCCAATATTCCTGATGATCATTGATGCAAAAATCTTCAACAAAATATTAGCAAACCAAATTCAGCAATACATTAAAAATATCATACACCATGATTGAGTTAAATTTATTCCTGGGATACAAGGTTGGTTTAATATCTGCAAATCAATTAATGTGATATACCATATTAACAAATTGAAAGATGGAAACACATGAGCATATTAATGGATGCAGAAAAAGCATTAGACAAAATCCAGCATTCATTTATGATAAAAACTCTCAACAAAATGGGAACCATAAAGAAGACATACCGCTGCATAATTAAGTTCATATATGATAATCCTTCAGCTAACATTATACTCAACAGGGAGAAGCTATAAAAGTTGTCCTTAACATCAGGAAAAAGACAAGGATGTTCACTTTCACTATTTCTATTCAACATAGTACTGGAAGTCCTAGCTATAGCAATCAGACCAGAAAAAGAAATAAATGACGTCAAAATTGGAAAGGAAGGAATAAAACTGTCATTATTTGAAGATGACATGATCCAACATATAAAGAACACTAAAGATTCCACCAAAAAAATGTTAGAACTGATAAATAAAGTCATTAAAGTAGCAGGGTACAAAATGAATAGTCGTAAGTCAGTTGCATTTTTATACACCTATGATGAACTTCAGAAAGAGAAATGAAGGAAACATTTACTATTGCATCAAAACAGTAAAATAGAAGGAATCAAATTAACCAAGAAGGTAAAACACCTATTCCTGGAAAATTATGTCACTGAAAAAAAAAAAATTGAAGAAGATACAATAAATGCAAGCATATCCCATGCTCATGGATAGAGATAATCAAAATTGTTAAAATGCCCATTTAACCCAGAGCTATCTATAGATTTAATGCAATTCTTATCAAAATACCAATGACATTTTTCAGAGAACTAGAACAAATATTCAAAAAATTTATATAGAACCATAGAAGACCCTAAATAGCCATGGCAATCCTGAGAAAGAAGAATAAAGTTGGAGATATCACATTACCTGATATCAAACTATGCTACGAGGCTATAGTAATCAAAATGGCATGGAACAGGCCACTCCCCATACGTCCCCCTCCCACTCCATGCACCAGAAGCGTAAACTGCAGGGCTGTCCTAACGAGTTTGCTTGCTCCAGGACCCTGGCCATTTCCGATGGTGATTGGGCTCAGGGCATACTGGCTGTAGGATGATCTGAATGCAGCCGTGTCACTTCCAGGTGGGTCTGGCCAGTGGAAGGCACTGGAAGGAGCTGAGGGCAGGAGGAGAGTCTTGGTAGTTCTTATTCTTGCTCCTCCCTGTGGGCCCCACAGGTTGGCTGCATTCTCCATCAGAGGTCACAGCTCCTGCCCAGACATTCTTTGGGTACAGTCCTCCAGGATTCTAGCAGTCCAACCTCTTGGCCCTTTCCTAAGGAATAATAATAGCTACTCACTATTGCCAGCCCCAGGATACTTTTTGGTGTCTTTAACCTTGTCCTTTGTTTTATTAGCAATCTCTATCTTTTTTAACAGCTGTCTTTCAATATAATTCACACTGTACAATTCATTCACTTCAAATATACCATTCAATGGTTTTCAATATATTCAGAGTTGTGTAACTATCACCAATATTTACTTTTAGAACATTTTCATCTCCCTTAAGTAAACTCCATACCCGTTAGTAGTCACTCCCCATTTTTCCCTTTCTCTCAGTTCCCAGCAACTATTAATCTACTTTCTGTCTTTATTTGTTTGTCTATTCTAGACATTTCATATCAATGGAATCATACACTACATGGCCTTTATGTATCTAATTTTCTTCACTCGATGTAATGTTTTCAAAGCTCAGCCACTGTGTAGCACGGTGTAACTGATCCCTCCATGGTGTAGCATCAGTACTTCATTCCTTTTCTTGGCTGAATAATAGTCCATTGTATGTGTATGGCACAATCTACCTACCCATTCATAAGTTGTTAAACAGCATTCTCTTTTTAAACTCTCCTTAATTTCCCCGTTTGAGTGGGCTCATTGTACTGGTCATTCCCTCGCAGCTCGCAGCTACACACCACTCCTCTGTGGCAAAGCCCAGGATGAGCCCTGTCCTTTTGACTCCCAGTCCTGACTCCTTGCTCCATGTCCACCTCCCGGCTTTGTACCTGCTGTTCCTGATCTGGAAGGCCAATCTTTACTGCTATTACTTATGCTTAATTCAAAAATCACACTCTTGAATATGTATCCTCCAGGAAGGTTTGTACATATGTGAAGTAACAAAGAGTTGCACAGAGGAAGTGCAAATGGCCAAAATATCAAATGGCCAAATATCAAATGGCCAAAATAATCTAAAGATCCACCAATGGGAGCTGGTTATGTAAATGATGGTATATCTGGAAACTGAAATGTTCTGCAGCTTTTAAAGAGAATGAGGCAGCCTTGCATTTACTAATGAGAGCTGATCAGCAAGGTACATGTGTAAAAGAAAGAAGAGAAAAAAGAAAAGTATGCAGGGGATCAGCTTGTTTGTGTAAGAAAGACAAACCTTGTGTGTGTGTGCTCATGAGAGCACAGTAATATCTCCGGAAGAATAGGTGAGAAGTTGATAAGAGTAGCTGCCTCTGGAGTAGGCACCTGGAGTGGGCAGCATGGCCAGGTGGATGAAAACCTTTCTTTTCATGAGATTGCCTTTCTTACCCTTTGAATGTTTTATGTCGGAAAAAAAAAAGTCACCTCCTCTACAAAACCTTCCTTGATTTGCCAGGGCAGTCAAAGGCTCTCTCATGGTTACCATAGCTGTCTGGGCTTTTGAGTACTTGTCACATTGGCCTTGTGATGACTGTCTAGCTGTCAGCTTTTCCCTTCAGACCAACAACTCTTCGTGGTGAACATGGAGATGTACTACCCAGATCCCTCTTTAGAGGTGTTCTTGCTTCATAGCTACAGGTAGTGGTGTGCTCGTAATTCAGCTCTCAAAAAAAAAAAAAAAAAGCCCTGTTTTGTAATATGGGATAAATGCTCCCACCATGGCCAATGTAAAGCTACCAAAGCTTTAACAGTCAGCTCACAAGTCCTTGAATATTTAACACTGGGTCTTGTAAGCCCATGAAGACCAGCTCCAGCAGGACCAGGAGTAAGGTCAGCACACATTGCCCAGCTATCAGATCCTTCAGGGTTTGTCCCAACTACAAAGAACTGCAGTCTTTCCTGGTGGCTTGCTTCTGGGGACAGAGAGAGGCAGGAGTCTTAATGTCTGGTCACTCTGATGGGCAATACCTGCTCCCGAGTTCCCACCAAAGCAGCCCAGCCAGCACGGCAGCTCCACTTCTGCCCAATTCTGCTCTTCCTCTTTCCCTTCACTGACCCTTAGTAAACAGCTTGAACCTGGAACTCCATCTCAGCCTCTGTTTCTGGAGAACCCCACCTGTGACAATCCTAAGAGGCTGGGGCCAGGACATGCACGTCTATCCTCCCAGTCTCTGGAAGAGACTAGCCTGGCATAAAAAAGGTGCTGACTAGGTGCAAGGTGAAAGAAGGACCTAGTGTGTGTCTGTTCTTATGTGAAACATTCACCAACTTACTCTCTCATTTTGCTACCGTGTGCTATTTGGCATCACTCCTGCTCTGGAGGCCCTGGGAGGAACATGATACAAGCAGATGCTGTTCTTGCCTTCTCTGAGCCTGCAGACCCAATTCAGAAGCAGCTATGGACTTGATAACTCTCTGCTCCCCCTTCACCCCCTGCCCCAAATGTAATTATAAATTGGTGTGTGCTGTGAAGGAGGGAACAGAGAGCAAAGAAAACGTGACTCAGGAGGAGCTGCTCTCGTGCAGCTCCAGGAAGCTTCCCCCAAAGAGACAAGCTGGCAGCCAGATAACAGGAAGAATAAGCTAGAACTGGCCATACTTAGCAGGATGACACAGGCATGGCTGGGCAGAGTGAGAGGGACATGGAGATGGGAGGCAGTGGAGATGGCCACTCAGGGCAGCAAGCTTCTGGATTATCCACGAACTAAGGGGTGCTACTGAGGGGGTTTCTGTGCAGGGGTGTGATGAGGTCTGACGGACAACTTGAAAATCATTCCAGATGGAGTGGCAATTAGATTGGGAAACTCATGGTGGAAGGATGGAGATCTGTCAGGAAGGTATCCCCATCATCCAGGCCAGAGACAATGGTGGTCCAACAAAGATGGTGGTAGTGGAGGGAGATAAGGACCAGACTTGGCAGTATTGGTTGTGAATGATCTGCGGTTATAAATGACCCCCGAGGGCTGGGGGGGGTCTAGAGATGACTTTCGGGCCTCTGATGGATGCAGAGGCTGTATACTGAGACTAGGAACATGAAGTGGAACGAGGCTTAGGAAAGAGTATGCGTTGAAGGCATAATGAGAAAATTTCAGATACAGTGAGTGGCCCCAAGGAAGGACATCTGGGAAGCAGAAGGGTGTTTTGGTGCCACTGAAATTTGGCTCTGTCAGCTTGGGTGCCCACAGAGGATGATGTGAATTAAGTCCCAGTCAGGATTCAGTCACTTCCATAGATTAAAACATGTGGTTGAAACCAGCCAGAAGTGGGATAAACACTGAAAGCTTTAGATGACCACAAGTTCAATATGAACTAAGAGGCTGCTAAAAAGCCAGCCATCTGAGGCCATATTAACTGAGGTCTAGTGCCCACAGTAAGGGAAAAAATGGTCTTGCTATATTTTCAGCACTGGGTAACACCCTAGCAGATGGACAGAAACAGAATGTGTAGAAGGAGGATGATGACCCCATTCTGATGGTGCTGGAGCTGCTCAGTGGATAGACGGCAGTTTCTGCCTGATTACTGCCCCACATGCCCTTCAGGCCTATCCCAGGACGGTGAGGTGGAGGGACTGTGTGTCCAGAGGGCAAAACTGGGACCTAGTTGCAGGGGGCAACAGATACAAGCTCAGTGAGCTTGTATCCCTCCTCCGCACCAAGCTGACCAGAGCTGGAGGGGATTGCAGGGATGATGAGCTCTCTGTCCCGGATGTGTGTGGGAGTAGCAGCTGGGGTCTACAATGGAGATTCCTGCACTGGGTGGGGGCGGTCATTCTCAATCTGCTTCTCCGGCCCCCAGCTCATCCCCAAACCTGTCTGGAGCAGCAGGAAGAATTTTCCACTCCGATGGAGGGAGAAAATCAATCTCTTTCTGACAGGTCCCCCAGGAAGTGCCAACAATGTACCAGGTGCTGCCCAGAACCTGGAATTACCCAGGGCGGGGTTCTCAGGCCTGGGAGGGGCCTTGGGAGAAACTTGGCTCCGGAAAATCCTTTGATTCATAACATTAAATAGATACTATTGAAGGTAGCCTCCTGGGTTGTCCCAGACTCTCTAGGCTGCGCAGAAGATCCAGCAGGTGAACTTCCTGGAGGAAGAAAGGATTCTGAGGGGACAGAGATCAGACAGTGATCTACACGGTTCATGCCACATGGTGATCCTGTCACCCTCCACAGCATTTTGAAGGACACCTAATTTTTAAAAATCAAAAGCTGTTTCCTAGCATTAAATTCCACTGCTCCCTTTCAAGTCTCCGCCCACATTGCAGCCCCCAGGAAGAATGTGATGTCCTCCACACGGTCCAGGAGGGTTTTCCCACCTCATGAGGATCAGTCACTCCTGCCATGCCCTCCTCCAGGAATGCGGCTCCATTCATCTCCTCCGGGCCCCCCCAAATGCCACCTCTCTCTCAGGGCCATCCTGCTCCACCCAGCAGCAGGGCTCTCCCAGCGTGAGAGGATGTCCTGCTCTGGACGTCCTTCTCTTGGGCCCTGTTTTACAGCAAGCCTGGCGTAGCTTTTGGGACTCTGCAAACACCAACTCCTCAGTGAGGCTTTCCCTAGCCACTGAAACAAAAGCAGCCCACCAGTCATCTCTCTCAGTTCAGTTCTCACTGGTCACAGTTCTCAGTTTCCACCAGTCGTCATTCAGGTTCCCACTGGTCATCGCCTCTGGGTCCCACTGGCCATCACAAAGGATAGGCTGGTGACTCAGGCCAGTCAGGGCCAATTAGAGCAAGTGCCAGGGATTCAGTGGGAATATTAAACAAGAACTGTTGGTTATTTCCCTGCACATGTGAATAGGAAAGAATGCGGGGGCCAGAGCTGTGGACAGGCATCTTGCAACCATGTAGGTCTGAGAAGGGAGTTAACTAAGCAAGAAAGCAGAGCTGAGAAAGAGAGAGAGGGTAAGGGGTGTGTACAATTGGTTCCTGGGAATATAATTTACACCGTGGATCAAACTGGATCTGATTTCATTAGCCCAAGACCATTCAGTTCCATAAACTAATGAATTCCCTTTGTTTTAAAGTTAGCTTGAGTTAGGTTTCTGTCCATTACAGCTAAAAATATCCTAAATAGTACAGAGTTTCTCTCATCTATACAGTGGAGATGCCTTTTGTAAAATCCAATAGCCAGTTCTTAGATCATGGGTTTTAAGGCATAGCATGGAGCAGATCTGGTGAGCCAAGGACTGGTTTGCTTGGCAGGATTTTGGGGAGGCCTAGACCTTGATGGCTGGAGATTGAGCTCTGGGTTAGCTGATGCTTTTTTCCCTTGGTTTCCTCTACTGTTGGCCAGTCTGATTCCTCTGCAGGGAGGGGTCAGTTCTGGATTATCAGTACCCAAGATAATCAGAATCAGTCTCTATATGGCAGCACATTGTGATAACAAACAAACAAACAAACAAACAAACAAACAAATACGCCTGCTGCAGGGGAGAAAGTAGGGCCAGGTAACCCCACTCTAAGGGTCCATTCTAGCCCCAGAACTTCTGATGGCACCAGTTGAAACCTGTGCTGCTGCTGCACCCCAGACCCATTTCTCTCCCTCACTTCCTTGGAGGTGGTATCTCCCCAGAACCCTTCACGGACACCACCTCTAGGGACTACAGGTGTGAGCACATTCTGGGAGCCCAGAGCCTACACTGCCACTCCCTGCTCCCCCTGCTCCTCCTGCTCCTCCTCCTCCTGCTCCTATTCCAGCTCTTCCTTCTGTTGCTGTTCCTCTTCCTTTGGTTCTTCTTCCTCCTGTTGCTTCTGCTGCTCTACCTCCCCTCCTCCTGCATGTCAATCCATCATGAGCAGAAAGCTGCATTTCATCCACCTGCAGCTGTATTCCTCTGGGCAACTCAGATGAAAGAGAGGGAAAGACAACTTTTTTTTTTGTAAACATTTGGAGTATTTTCTCTTTGGTCACATTCTTTAAGTCATATTGGATGTGCTAACTTCAAGAAAATATTTCTGTCTGCCTCGGGTGGGGATGGCAGGGGGAAAGTTGCATTCCATAGAGCAGGGCCACTGGAATGTAACTGGGTTAGCCCTGACTGCAAGGGAGGTGTTGAGTCTGGCCAGGGCCTCAGGAAGAGGAATGTCAACCCAAATTAGAGAGAAGAGTTTCCTGGTCTCTACTGGGACCTTCTGAAATTCAGTGGTAGCCAGGTTACTACAGCTCAAGCAACATCTATGACACCCTACTGTCCTGGGGTGAAAGCCCAGAGTTCACTGCCTGGCTCTGAGGCCTCCATGAACTGGGGTCTTGAAGGAAGCTGTGTGTTGTGGGTGAACACCCCCTCACTTCCACACTTGTCTCTTTCTAGGTTCCCACTTCCTCTCAATATACTTGTATATCCCTGCACATAGTCACACACATGCTCAAACACACACACATGCTATACACACATGCTATATGCACACATGTCCTCCCCCATATGCATATCCCCTAGCTACCCACACACTTGTTCACATACCCTCACATTAATCAACACACACTCTGTCACATCTGTGCTCACACTCACCTGCTCCTTCCTTCATAGTCACACACATAATCTACACGTCCACAAACCTTTATACATGTTTCCCCTCACTCCCACATGCTCATGCCCTCCCTGCACACCCTTACACATACCACCATACACCATTTTCTCCTGTACGACAAATACTCACACAGTCCTTCGTTCACAGTCACACCCTCCTGTGCTCACACATGCAGAAACACATACAGGTCTCCACATACAAGCTCACACAAACTCATACACACATCCTCACACATGAGGGGAGCCCAGACAGTGGAGGCCAGCAGGTGGGCTCCACTGTGTTTGCTAGCCAAGGGCCCAGGGCCAGGTGTTAGCTTTGCTCACCTGTAAATTAAGGCTAACACAGCCCCTTTAGAAGGCTGTCATGGGTACTGAAAGTGTCAGGGTAAGAAGGCTGTAGCTATTGCCTATCTTGGAGCTCATCTATTTTACCTTTAAATTGGTTGATTAAAGGTCAGGAGCTCCCTCTGACAGGGTCCAGCCTAGAGATGGAGTTTGGGTGGGGAATGTGGACTGTGGCCTAGAATGAGGCAGTCAGGTGACCCCAACTACAGCATGTGTGAGCACAGGAGGGTGTGACTGTGAGCGCAGGGCGGTTGGTAGGGGGAAGTAGAACTATTGAACCCACATGATCCTCCCCACTTCTGAAGTATCAGTGAATTGGCCTTGGCATTCATTCATTTATTCATTCATTAGTTCATTCATCCATCTTTCATCATTCACTCACTAATTCATCTTTCAACCATATGTTAATTTAATCCCTGCCCTGGGGTAGGTCCTGAAGTTGAGGACCAGGTGGGCAGAAAGAGACAAACCCTCTTGAAGCTTATGCTCTGGATGTGGTGGGGGGGTGGGGGTGGAAGGGAAGGCGGGTTGCCTCCAATTGTCACATGGGCATGAGACCAATCTCAACCTCTACCAACAGTGCAAACCTGCCTCTCTTGTGGTCACAATGGTTCCCCTTCCACAACCCAACTGGAAAGTGTTTTTAAGACAGTGAAGAATTCTGAGACAAGATATTATATGACACTGATGAATTGTTCATGATGTTCCAAGTAATAATGGTATTATTTTTATGTTTTCAAAAAACCCTTATTGATTAGATACACACATAAGAATTTGTGGGCGAAATAACACGGCTGGGATTTGCTCTAAACTTTTCCAGGGTAGTGACCAAAAGGATGTTGATGTCTGCTGGCCAAATGCTGGGGTTGGATACGCAGGTTCACCATACTGTCCTCTCTCCCTCTATCCCTGATTATCCCGTTACCACTTTGAACTCACCTCCTATGTCTCTGTTCTATTCGCTCTAGTCACAACACATTCCTTTGTTCCTCCAACCTGTCAGAGGTGCTCCTGCCTGAGGGCTTTTACACCCTAGCTATCTCTCCACCTGGAACACTCTCTCCCACTCTCTACATGGCTCCCTCCCTCATTTCCCTGGGACCTTTGCTCACATCTCCCCTTTCCAAGGACACTTTTCTTGATGTTTTCTCCCTTGCAGGTGTCAGTATATAGAGAAAATTCTCCTTGTCCGGTTGGTTTCTCTTGTCTCCTACTAGAATGTACACTGCCCTAGGGCAGGGAGTTGGCTTATCTGCTCTATGCCCTGTTCCCAGCACCCAGACTGGCGCCTGGAACATAGTTGGTGCTCAGTAAATATTTGCTGAATGAATAACTGAAAGCAGTAACAATGGAAGTGATTGGAGTGAAAAGGGGGGGAAATAACCCCTTAGGTGAGAACAAGACTTTGAGGAGGACTTGGATGGACAAAAAGGAGAGGGCAGGCTGGGCAGAGGGGACATCATGAACAAAGGCCCAATGCAGGTGGGAGCAGGCAGTGGTCAAGAAATTGAAAAGAGGCTAGTGGGTTAGGCTAGAGGGCTAGCCCAGGCTCATTATGAGACAAAGTGGTGCTTGGCATTTGAGACATTCCCTCAGGCAGCCACTGGAGGACCAGAGGCTTGAGCTGGTGCAGGGAAACGTAAGCCGGAGGCTGGGTCAGGTGGAACTGCAGACGAAGAGCAAGGAAGCACACGGAAGCCATAGGATCACTTGGCTGTTTTCTAGGGGAAGGCCCCTGTGAATCCGCGTTGGTGAATTAGCTACAAACCATACAGCTGATGAGGACTGAGCCAGCACGCACAGCACCTGCTGCCCTGCATGGCCCTGGCCAGCCCATTGGGGATGTAGAGCCGGACTGCCCAAGGCAGGGCTGGCTTGTGCTGCCCAGCTGGCCGTGCCTACATCTGTTCAATCCTCTTTCTCTCCTGACCCAGAGGTCTGCGCTCTTTCAGCAGCACCCCTGAAGACGGTAGTCTTTAAAGACATGTGTTACCCGCCCACAAGGATGGTGGAAAAGTCTGAGCAGAAGAAACATGCGTCCACACAATACGTGTACACGAACATTCACAGCAGCATTATTCACAAATAGCTAAAAGGTGAAACAACCCAATGTCCATCAACTAAGGAATGGATAAGCAAACCATGGCATATTCGTACAATGGACTATTACTCAGCCACAGAAAGAAATGAAGTATTGATGCATGCTGTACCATGGATGAACCTTGAAAACATGACGCTGAGTGAAAGAAGCCAGTCGAAAATAATCACATGTAGGGTTTCAATTATTTGAAATGTCTAGAGTGGGGAAGACCAGAGACAGAAAGCAGAGAAGTGGTTCTCTGAAGCTGGGAGAAAGGGAGAGTGGGGAAGTGACTGCTCACAGGTGTGTGATTTCCTTATGGAGATGAAAAAGTTCCAAAATTTGTTGTGGTGATGGTTGTGTAACTCTGAATCCCCTCTGAAAACACAAATGTCAGGTCTTTCAGAACCACACCAAGCCCATTCTGTCTCAGGTCGTCTACAGCTGCTGTTTCCTCTGCATTTGACACACTTCTTCCGGTTCCTGCACTCCAGCTCTGCTCCTTAAAGCAACCTTCACTGGCCAACCTCTCCACGGTACACCCACCAACTCTCCCCGATGCCGCCCCCTCTCAGATCACCCTGCTTTATATTCCCAAGCACCCGGGCCACTTGAGGATGACTTGCTTGCCTCTCCCCTCCCTGCCTCAATTTTATCTCCAGAAATACATTGCTCTCATTTGTCTCGTCAGCATGCATCCAGAAGAGGCCTGCCTCACAGGAAAAGCTCAGCAAGCATTTCCGAAATGAGCAAATGAGTATGTGAATGACTGAGTGAATGAATGAATGAATGAATGAATGAATTCACCTTGGCTCAAGAGCCTAGATAGCCATTTCCTTCATGGATGGGTCTTATAGAAGAGGCCCTGACTTAGTCTACAGAGGATCAAAGCTTTGAGAAGCAGCTGAAAGGGCAGGTGCTACACAGTATGGAAGAAGGACCCAGGAGCCAGGTCATGCTGGCCAAACACCCCCTGTGCCCCAGGCTCCCCCTCCCCCTCCCCAGGTAAACTGCCCCGACCCCAGCAAGGCCTCGTCTGGGCGACCAGTTACCAGCGATGCCCTTTGAAGCCACCATCTGAGAACAGGCACTCCCTTTGTGTTGGTGTCTGGTGCAGGAGCTGGTATCCGGGAGGGTGAGCTGGCCTAGCCTGAGGTTTCACACTGCCCCACAACCTGACCAGAGGACATGAGCGCAGCAACAGTTCTGCTGAAATAGTGGTTTTCCTGCCCCTGGTCAAGTCAGGACTTTTCTGGTCAGGCAACAGAGAAAAACACCTTGGGTTATCTCTATCCCAGGGTAATTTCTAGCTGAGGTGGGGTGGGGCTTCTCCCCAGGTGGTGGGCACAGCTGAGGAATAACCAATTCTTTACTGTGTTCTGAAGCTATAAGGAGCTGCCATAGAAACTGAGACCCAGGGCTCAGAGGGTCTTGGGCTTTTGTCCCAGCCCTGCCACAAAAAGCTATGTGGCTTCTGAGGCTCACCCTCCTGGCCATCTTTGAGGCTTTGTCAGCACCACATGTGCTGGTCCTGTGTGTCTGGATTAGTGTGAGTGGGTCAGAGGCGTCCTCTGAAACTAGGTCATAGTGAAGAAACTGGAGCCTCGCATAACAGAGAGAGAGGTTTCAAGACTCTGACCTGGCGTCCCAGCTCTGCCACCTCCTGGCTAGGTGACCTTGGAAACATGACTTAACCTCTCTGAGCCTGGTTTTTCAACAGGAAAACTAGGGTTTAAGAACAACAATAGAAATCATCTCAGGGTGGCTGACTAAGGCAAAATATGTGAGGTGCCCAAATCACAGGTGGAAGCTGAAGGAGAGGGCTTCAAGGGTTGAAGGCTTCACATTTTTGCGGTACTATTCTCTGCAGAGAATGCCAACCAGCTTGGAGACCCAGGGAGTGAAGCTGGCTCTTCCTAGATGTCCTGAGAGGCAACTCCCAACTGAGAGCCTGCTGGGGTGCAATGAATGGTCTTCCTAGAAGGAAATGTGTTTAAGCTGGACTGAGATCTGTGCCACCTAAAAGGAGAGACACCAGCCACACGACAGCTTGAACTGTGGCTCATTTGAACAGAAATGTGCTGTAAGTGTAAAGCAAACACCAGATTTTGAAGACTTATTAGGGAAAAATTTAAAAAAGAAAAAGAAAAGAATGGTTACATATTGAAATAACACTATTTAGAATATATTGAATAAAATAATAAAACGTATTATTAAATTTAATATCACCCTTTTTACTTTTTTGATGAAAATTTAATTTGTATTAATTGGATTAATTTCTATTGTAAAGTTCTGGTCAAATCCTTGTTGCTCAGAGTGTGGTCCCAGGGCATTACTTGGGAGCTCTTTGGAAATGCAGATTCTCAGGCCCCACCCTGGATTTAAAAGATCAGAAGCTGAATTTTCACACACTCCCTAGGTGATTCATCTGCACTTTGAAATTTGAAACACCTTGCTGATACGTTGGCTAGAGGTCTGAGGGATCCCCGCTTCAGGAGGGAATGGAAACAAATGACCTGAAGTGCAGCCCAGACTATGTGAAATACTAAGTAATCAGTGCCTTTGCCTTTGAGTCACACACTCAGTCCATGGTGTCCCTTAAATCCAGTTTTCTCTTGCCAGGAAGCAAAAACATACTTTCAAGAGAAAAGGACAGCATAGAAAGGGACTAGGCTCTCTTAGAAATGAACTATATCATATAATATGCCATTAGTTGGCATCCTGTCACTTTTTTAAAGGCTGGTAAATAATCTCAGGAAACAACTGAAAAATAGATCTATGTGCTAAACAAACAAACACACAAACAACAACAACAAAAAACTCCACAACTAATCAACTCTTCCTAAATTCCTCCCTCTTTTTCTTTCTGAAAACTTGGCCTCCAGGGATCAAATGGCACTAAATATGGAAATGGTGAGCAAGTAAATCACTCAGAGGTGCCACATGTTGCCCAGGGCCTGTTTTATGGTTGAGTTGTAAACCACTGAGCTTTGGGAGCTGTAATTAAAATGCTGACAGCCTCCCAACTGTGAACATGCCAGGAGGGAGCAGGATTGGGAAACCATAAGAGGGAAGCAGAAAGGGTGGTGCCTTTCCAAATGTAAATCAGCCCAAGTTCAAAGTCCATCATTGATTTTCCAGAATACAACCAGACTCACACTCCTCACAGGGTCTAGGAAGTAATCTGCCCATCTCCCCAGCCTCCTACCCCCAACTCCCAAACATACCCATCTTTTCTCTCCTGCCTCCTGAACCTTTTTGCTCCAGGTTCTTATATTTGCTATTCCCTCTGTCCCCAGACGGCTCACTTCCTCATCTCCTGTTTGGAATTCATCTCCTCAGAGACCTTTCCTGACTACCCAATATAAATTTCACCCCTCCTGTTATCCCTGCCCTCTCACTCTGCTTTATTTTTTTCATCATAACATTTATTACTCTCTGACATAGATATATTTGATTATTTGTTTGTCCTCTGCTTTACCTCTGGAATGTCAGCTACATAAAGGCAAGTACTATCTAATCCCAGAGCCTAAAACAGTCCCAGACACATAAATAGGTGCTTAATAAACATTTGCTGAACGAATGAATGCATGGATTTTCATCCCTTTCTTTCAACTGGTCTGGTGATCTCACTGGGAAAACATCCAACTTACCAGCAATGAGCTCAGCTTTTCATCCATCCATTCAACCATCATCTTTCCAAATAACTATTCATTCATCCATCCTTCCATCCCTTCATCCATTCATCCACCTGTCCATTCATATAACCATTCATCCAACCATTCTTCTAAATTCTAACCTTCTTTCTTTCTTTCCTTCCTTCCTTCCTTCCTTCCTTCCTTCCTTCCTTCCTTCCTTCCTTCCTTCCTTCCTTCCTTCCTTCCTTCCAAATATTCATTCATCTACCTATCCACCCATCTAAACATCCATCTATTCATCCATCCACCCACTCACCATCTACCCATCCAAACCAGCCCCTCAAATGGTAAACCTCCTATCCTTATCTCTTAGTCATCTCTGATTTCCGGCACCTGAAAACAGGGCTGACGCTTAGTAGGTGTCAGTGAGTGTTTGCTACATAAATATATTTTTTCTTTTCCCTTATTTACTTGTTCTGCGTTTTCTATTAGACTGTGAGCTCTCTGGTGGCAGGGAACATTTTTCAGTCATTTCTTGGTCTCTAAAATCTTACGCCTGACACAAAGAAGACATGCTATAAATATTTAATGAACAAGTGAATGAATGAATGCCCAAGAAAGAGGAAATATATCTAGCAAGAAAATAGATTCTGGAGCTAGACCATCTGGATTCAGATTCTGGCTCTACTTATTAGTTGTGTGACCTTGGGTGAGTCAGTGAACCTCTCTGTGCCTCGGTGTCCTCATTTGTAAAAGGAAGATAATAATAGTACTTACCTAACTGGGTTCTTATGCAAATTTTGAGTTGATATATATGAAGTACTTATGGTAGTGGCTAGAGTAAGACAAGGTTTACAAGGATTTAAAAATAAAACTCGCATTTACAAGTGGGCCTTAGGAACAAATATCGAAGGCACAGACTCTTGAGTTTAAAAGGTGAGAAGAAAGCTTCTGTCTGAGCCTGTGCTGTTCCCACAGGGGGACCCCTATAGCAAACACTTTAATTTTCTCAGCCACACTGGGATCATTTGGTCAACTACCAATATTATGTCAGGTGGTCGTTAGTGCTATGCAGAAACAAGAAAACATGGAAGGGAGCAGGAGTTGGTGAAGCAGATGGGAGAGCAATTTCCATAGCGTAGTCAGGAAAGGACTCCTTAAGGAGGTGATATTTGAGCAAATACTTGAAGAGGCAGACGCTGACTGTCTGGAGGGTGAGCCCTCCTTTCAAAGGCAACAGCAAGTACAAAGGCACTGAGGTAAGGATTACCCAGTGTGTGTGAGGAACAGTATAGGTGGGAAGAGTGAGCAAAGAGAAAGTAGAAGGAAATAAATTCAGAGGGTCGTCAGTCATGAAAGACCTTGATGGGCATCGTGAAGTCTTCAGTGTCTAGTCTGAGTGAGCTGGGAGTCATTGTGAGGCTATGGATGGAGGGGAGATAATTTTACTTATGTTTGAAAAGATTGCTGGGAGCTAATAGGGAAGCAGGGAGACAAGTTAGAAGGCTGTTGTACTACTTCAGGTAAGGGATGATGGTGGCTTAGACCATGAAGTCAGGAGTGCAGGTTGTTAGAAGAGGGAAGATTCTGGATGGGTGTTGCAGGGAGAACCAACATGTTGGATGTGGGGTGTGATAGAAGGAATCAAGAACAAAGCCAAGATTTTTGGTCTAGACTAGGAATCCAACCTCAGGCCATGGACTGGTCCCGGTCCCCGTATTTGCAGCCACTCCCCAGTGCTAGCATCACCACCTCAGCTCCACCTCAGATCATCAGGCTTTAGATTCTCATAGGAGCACCAGTCCCTGGTGTCAAGGAGGTTGCAGACCGCTAGCCCAGACGACTGGAAGGATGAAGCTGCTATTTTCTAAACTGGGGGGATAAACTGGAGTGGGAATGAACTAGGAAGGGATGAAGGCATGAGTGCAATCATGGATGAAAGGTCAGGAGTGAGGTTTGAGACAGGAGGGAGTTGGGGAAAGGCAGCTGGAGATACCAGGGTAGGATATCTGGGCCGGAAACTGGACATGACGGATAACTTTGCAGGTCTCAGAATGTGGCACGTACTTGGGTACCTGTGGCATGGGGCTGGAAGAAACCAAGGTGGGGCCCTCTCTGGAGGTGGCTGCTTAGACACAACTAAGCTACCCAGATGGATATCACCTGTCCTGGAAAGGGGAGAACCAACGTGAGATCACAAAAGCTTGTTCCCCTTGTGACCCTCTCTGTCCAGTAAAGTGAAAACCTCAATGACCTCTTAAACATCTCCTTCTCTTCACATCCTTCTAGCATGCTATGTGGCTGGTAAGCAAAAAAAAAAAAAAAAAAAAAAAAAAAAAAAAAAAAAAAAAAAAAAAAAAAAAAAAAAAAAAAAAGGAAGTTTTAGACCTAGAAAGAGCTTTAAGAGTAGAATACAGGAATTAAAGCCTAATGTGGCTTTAAAATTACTGCTACTACTACTAATAACAATATTAATAATAATAGCTACTAATTCCTTAGCATGCATCATGCAAGAGAGTATGGGACTCAGCATTTTGTGGGTATTATTTCATTCAATCTGCACAACAGCTCTGAGAAGTGCGAATTATCATTGCCTTTTTCCCAAGGAGGAAACTGAGGCTTGGAGTAAGGGGACTAAACAAGGTCGTGCAGCAAACAAGTTGCAGAGTCAGGCTTTTTATTGCACCTCTTTCCACATCCATGGCATTTCCATCTCCCGTAGAACAAAAGCTCAGCATCCTTTCATGAGTCAAGAGTTCAGATGTAGCCAGGAGCTCCCTGACCTGCTTCCTCACTGGGGCTCTCAAAGCCCAGAGAAGGACAACCCTTGCAGAGCCACCCTCCCAGCAAACTGAGTGTCACCTACTCAGAGCCTGGGGTCTCATGCCTGCAAAACGGGCACCATTATGCAACTCACTTGGAGGAGAGTTGTTAGGCTTGGCCATGAAAGTGTTAAAGAAAGGTTTTGCAAATTAAAAAATGGTTTACAAATGTTGTTGTTAAAATCACTCTTGTTTCAAAATACTATCTATCCTTCCAACCCCACGCCCCCCCCCCACAATACATATGCACTCATAGAAACACCTGTGCATGCATACACACACTCATGTACACACATACTATTGAGGGCTAGGAAGAGGCCGCATAGAGCATGGGTCACAGAGGCAGAATGGCTAGGAGAGAATCCTGCTTGGATGTTTTCTACCTGAGCAACCTCAGTACCCTATTTAACTGCCCTGTGCTTTGGTTTTCCTCGTCTATAAAACAAGAGTAACAACAATAGAGTCTTCCCCATGAGATCATTTGGAGAGCACTTGGAAATGAGCAGGTCTTGAGAGGAGCACACAGAGAAGCTGAATGCTGGTCTCACACTTCCCACGCCCCACTGGCCCAAGGCTTATCTTTCTCCTGCAATGTCCTTGGGAAGCCCTGAGATCAGGTGAGCCCTTATTCTGCTGCAGCTGGGACTGCTCAGGGGTCTAGGACACTGCTCAATCACTGCCTGAACCTCTAGTGCCCATCTGCAGAATGGAGTTAACAAAGACCCCCAAGGTTGTTGGGCCAATGAAACGGATTAACTCATGTGGACAGAGGAGTGCTGGGATAGAGAGAGAGATCTCTGCTATAAGCAGTGACTATTATTTGCATCTCAAATGCACACTGAAAGGTGACAATTTAAAGAAGCCCCTATGTCAGGCAAGATGTCCTTTTTCAGAACATAAGAGCACCTGGATTTCTCTTCAAAGGACCCATAAGTGTTCAGGATTAGTGAAAGTGACAGCAGCCTGTTCCTGCCCACTTTCTCCGCATCACCTGGGCCAAGCCTCATTCCTCCCTCTCTCTAGCACTATTCCTGCCCCTCCCTTTCCCTGCCTTCCTCACTACCACTTGGCTCTCCCTCCTCTCATCCCAGCAGATTTGATAACACCCATGAGTTCCAGTCCCCCTCCTGAGGACAAAGGCAGCGATTGTCCCCATGGGCGCCTTTTGACTTAGTCTCACCGTGTTGTAACCGAGCCCCCTGAGCTCCACCTCCCAGGGCCTCCCCGCACGGTCCCCTCTCATCTCAGGCTGGTTTCAAATGAGCCCCTGGCTGAAGGGCCAGCAGCCACACTGTGAATTCCTTTCAGGAGAAATCAGATGGCCACTATTTGAGATGGCCCCCTTGGGCTGGCCAGGTGGGCCAAGGAGGTGAAATGATTGGCTCCCACCACTGCGGAGACCTTCCAGGGTCCCCTTGATAACAGCACTCGTGTCTGTGCCCCCTGTGCTCTGAGCCAGTTGCCGGGGCTGTCCAACAGACCTTCCCGTGAACTTTCTAATACGGGAGCCACTCAAAACACGGACTGAGGGTCTGAATGTGGAATCTTATTTATTTGTAATTAGCTTATATTTAAATAGTCACATGTGGCCTGTGGCGACTATATTGGACAGCACAGGTGGAAGCAACCCACTCCACCGAGAGCACCTACTGTATGCCAGGCTCCAAGCCGAGCTCTGGGAGACTCCGAGGTGACTCACAGCTGCCTGGAAGGACAAGGAGAATTCTGCGGGTCGGGGGGAGAGGATGTGGCTCCCCAGGCTGCCTTCACGGCTGAGCCAGCACAGAAACTCCCAGAAACTCTGGTAAAACAGGCGGAGCCTCAGGTCTAAGCACAGGCATGGGCACTCCTGGGCACGCCATGGGCTGGGCGATTCCTCATCCAGTTTCACCTTGAACCACTACCCTTCCCCACATCATGCCCCCCCATAACAGCCCAGGCCCCCTTCTTGCTGGGGAGGGGCAACATTCAGACTTCTCCACTCCACACAGCCAAGTTCCCTCCTAGCCCGGAAGTGCCCTCTCCAAGACAGAGGATGGTGGCCAAAGGACTGTCCCAGGGCCACAGTGACCAGAGCGGGAGAGGACTCACAGTGCCTGAGTAATCCACAATCCCCATACCACATATCGGGGTCTTTGGGAGCTGAGGACTTCAGTCTTCAAGTTCCCCGAAACGGGGGATCCGAGTATCTTAGAATAACATCCCAGAATCACAGTGTGTCAGAACTGGAGGTGAGGACAAACACATCCAAGTCCAAGAAGCCACTGCACTGGTAACACAGTTCAGTGGTTAAGGACTAGATCTGGAGTCTGTCTGCTTGGGTTCAGATCCCAGGGCCGCACAAAGGCCAGCTGGGTGGCCTTTGGCAAGTTTCGTAACCTCTCTATTTCTCCGTTTTTCCATTTGCAAAATGGAGAGAATAACAGAGAATATGAACCTTGTAGGACCGTTGTGGGAATTAAATTAGTACATGCATTTCAAGTGCTACTATTAGAATTATGTCTTTATTCATCAGCAAAAGCATACCTGCCCTCCTGTTTATCTCTCTTTTTGGTGGCCAGTTCTTTCTCGTCAGAGCTAAAACTTGCATCTTCTCCACGTTCCTCTTTTTCTCGAGTCCCGGTCCTGCCTGATGCCTCCCCGCAGACCCCACAGGCTTTCAGTAACGGAGGCTGCCCCCATCCCAATGTGAGCCCCCTCTGGGCCTGCTCCAGGCGGCTTGTGTCCATTCTGGGCTGGGGCGGGGAAGTGATCTCCGCAGCCCATCCAGGGCAAAATGGGTTACTGAGGACCAGGCTCCATGATGCTGGGGGCCCACAGCCCTTTCTCTTCTCCATGGGAGGGCCTGCTCCTGCCCTGTCTCTGCTTCCTACCACCACGGAGACTCCATATCACCCACTCCCTTCCTCAGCAATATCCACTGCTATCACTGTGGCATCACTGACCGGACCTGGCTGGGCCCTGCCCGTGCTGTGTCATCAGAGAACACTGGAAACACCTCAGGTCTCATAGGCGTTTTCCATCAGGGCCTGGGCCGGTTCCTCTCTGATCCCTCCTCATCAGCTCCTGCTCTGGATCTAGCTTCTTCCTCTTGTCACGCCCACCCTGGCTTACTTATCCCAGTGGTGTGTCCCTGAGGAATCTGAGAGCTCCATCCTCCTTGGCCAGCCCAAGGAAGCAGTAAGGAGGCTGATCCGGGAGCTGGGCCCTGGCTGTGAATCCTGCTCCCCCAATTTCTTAGTACATGTGGCCTCGCCAAGGGCCCTCCATGTCTTGTCAACCTCTCATCTATTACATGGGCCCAAGTGAAAAAGAGTCTCTGGTTCTCAAACTATTTTGTGTTTCTTGGCACTATTCGGAAGCTGTTTTCCTCCCCAGGGCTGTAGGGGCTGAAGAGAGTTGCCAGACTGAGCACACAACTAGACCAAAAAAAAAAAAAAAGAACCTTATACAAAAGTGAACTCAAAATGTATCATGGAACCTCGAGAACATTGTGTTAAGTGAAATAAGGCAGTCACGAAAGGACAAATATTGTAGGATTCCACTCACACAACATCCCTAGAGTAGTGAGACTCATAGAGACAGAAAGTAGAACAGTGGTTCCCAGGGGCTGGAAGTGGGGAATAGAGACAGTGTTTCATGGGAACAGAGTTTTAGTGTGAGGAGGATAAAAAATATTCTAGAGATGGATGGTGGTGATATTTGTACAACAGTGTGAGAATATTTAATGCCACTGACCTGTTAGCATGGTAAGTTTTACAATTAAAAATAAATAAATTTTGATAAATTAAGTTTTAAAAGATATAAACCTTGTCGATTTATAGTTAAAAAATTAATTAATTTAAAAACAGATCACAAACTTAATGATAAAATGTAAAACTATAAAACTTTTTGAAAAAAAAACTTTTTGAGAACTTGGGCTGAGGAAAAGTTGATAAATTGGACCTTATCAAAATGAAAGATTTTTGCTCTGCAAAAGATCCTGTGAAGAGGATGAAAAGACAAGCTATAGATAAGAGAAAAGATATTTGCAAACCATATGTCTGACAGACTACCATCTAGAACATATAAAGATATCTCAAAACCCAACAGTAAGAACATAACCAGTCTAATTAGAAAATGGGCAGAAGACATTAGCAGACTTGGCACTGAGGAGGATACACAGATGGCATCTATGCACTTGAACAAATGCACATTGAGAAATGCTACTTAAAACCACAGTGAAATACTGCACACCCCTATCGGAATGGCAAAAATAAAATAAAGTGACAACGCCCAATGCTGGTGAAAATGTAGAGAAACTGGATCACTCATATATTGCTGGTGGGAATGTGATATGGCACAACCACTATGGAAAATGGTTTAGCACTTTCTAACAAAGCTAAACATACAAATAACTACCGTACGATCCGGAAGTTGTACTTTTGGACATTTATCCCAGAGAATGAAACCGTATGTTCACATCAAAACCTATATACAAATGTTCATAGCAGCTTTATTTGTAGTAGCCCCAAACTGGTCACAACCCAGATGTCCTTCAATAGGTGAACGGTTAAACTAACGGTGGTCTATCCGTACACGAACTGCTACTCAGTAATAAAAAGGAATGAACTGTTGAACAGCAACATGAATGAATCTTGAGTGAATTATGCTAAGTGAAAAGCCAATCCCAAAAGGTTGCATACTGTATGATTCCATTTACATAACATTCTTGAAAAGATAAAATAATAGAGATGGAAAACAGGTTAGTGGCTGCCAGGGAATAGGAGGTGGGTAAGGGAGAGAGGGAAGTAGATTCAGCTCTAAAAGGGTAGCACAGAGATCCTTGCAGTGGAAATGTGCTGTATCTTGACTATAAATACTCATACTAAAAACTATTCGTTTTATCTCAAATGCAAATTTAACTGAGACTACTGTTTTGTTTTGTTTTTTTTTTTAAATTTTTTTAATCTGACAACTGCACTCCTGGGAAATTCTTTAAGGTTAGAACAGACATTTGTCATTTCATTCATTCATTCATTCACTCAACATATATTTCTTGAGAACTTACTGTGTACCAGGCAATGTCCTAGGTACAGGGGGATCCAGCTATGAACTCATGCTTCCCCTACCCTTATGCTGCTGACATTGTGGTGAGAAAAGAAGGCAATAAACACATGAAGAACTGTGTCGAGAACATAATTTCATATGGTGATAAATATAGAAAATAAAGCAATGTAGTATACAGAGAGAGATAACATGGGCGTAGGGGAGTTGGGGAAGGCTGCCCTGAGAAGGAGACATCTAAGCAGAAACCTGAAGGAATAGAAGTTTGTTATGCAAAGATTTGAGTGAAGAACATTCTTGACAGAGGAAACTGCATGTGCAAAGACCTCAAGGCAGAAATAAGCTTGGTGGACTCTGGGAGTATGTGGCGCAATGTTGGCCTCCACGGGTCCCAAATACCCTGCCTGTGTCTTCCCTCCATACATGTCGAACCTAGAAGTCCCTTCTAAGGTCCCACCATGGAAGAAACCAAAGCTCTAGATGGATGAGATTTACCTAAGGATGCCCCATATCCCTCACTTTCTGGCTAGAGACCTTTTTATCTAGGAAGGTGAGAATGCACATCTGCTCCTGGATCCAGGGCAGGAATGGAGGGCACAGGGGCCTGAGGAGGCCTCTTCACAGCCTACCCTGGTCAGAGGCTTCAGGCCAGGCAGGGCTTGGCTCCCCAGGCTCTCCACGTACCACCACTGACCACTCTTACTAGCCAAATATGCAAGTGGCCCTCAGCACAGTGGAGAGAAGCATAGCTGAGCGAGCCTTATCTGGGCCTCACCCCGCAGCCTGGCTGGGTCCCTGGTGTCCCCTGACTCACAGGCCTGCCTGTAGCCAGGGCAGGGTAGTAATCCAGCTCCCAGGAGCACCCACACCAGACGGGACAGGGCAGGAAGGGACAAGACCGGCACCCTCCTGGAGCAAGAAGCTGGGCAGGGACTGGGAGGCGACTTCTCACTCAGGAGGAATTCCATCCCCTGAGCTCACCTCTGTGGGTGAAAGCAGCACATTCCAGCAGGGCCAGCCCTGTCCCAGCGGGGCCCCCATCCTCAGGGCTGCCTCTCTTGAGCTCAGCCACCACACACCCAGGAAGGGATTGCAGAGGGCTCCTCCCTCCCCTGAGGCCCCCAAAGCTCGCTGCACACTTCACTTTCAGTGTACAGCAAGGCCTCCACAGTGGGCCAGGTAGTATCATCATGGAGGCTCAGAAAAGCTGGTCTCTTGGCTGGGGCCGTTCCAGAGCGAGGACACAGCAGGAGCTCAAAGTATAGTCCGGGCTTCTCTGTATACCCAGGGCCCACTCCTGGCTCTCCTCCCAGCTCTGGGACCTCCCGTAGCCCTCTTGCCCCAGGACTGTACCCAGCTCTTTGACTTTTCCCATTTAAATCCTCCCACTGGCCAATCCTCCCGAACACCACGGCTTCTGTTACCACCTCCTGCTGGTAGCTGTCAGGAAGTGGTTGCAGCCAAGGCCTCTTTCCAAAATTAAGACCCAGGCACCAGTGGTCCCTGGGCAGCCCCGCCTGCTGCCTACAGGGTCTCCCACTCCCACACCCAAAGGCACCCTCATCATCTCTCCTCAGATCACTTTCCCCTGCCTCAGTTCCTGACCCCACTGAGGAGGAGCACCCACCCATCCATCTCAAATGTAACTAAAGGCGGGTCCTATCTTTTCTGCTTCCTTAACAGCTGTTCTTCCCGTCTACTCCTTGGGTTTTGCTGGGTTTGGACACCAGCTGCTGCCCTGTACCCTTCACTTAGTTCTCTACTATGTCCCACAGAGGGCCAGAAACCTGCCCACAGCACTCCCCAACCAAAGGGTCTCCCAGAACCTTCGTGTAGGTGGAAAGTCCCGTTCCTTGCCCAGCATTCAGGACCCTGCGTTTGGCCCCAGCCCCATCTGCAGCCTCATCACCCATTACCCCTCTCTCTCTAGACACATAGAGCCCTGCCTTCCCCCACAAAGCCTAACCATACTTTTTAAAGACTTCATGCTTTAATACATTCCGTTACTTCTGCCTGAATTGCCTTCTTCCTTCCCACCTGCCTTGTCCACCTGGAGGACTTCTACTCATCCTTCAAAGCCCTTCTAATGGTCCCTTCTTCTCTCCCAAGAGGTCTCCAGACTTCTCTGAGAGAAAATCATTTCTTCCTCTGCACTCCCTTTGAGCCTTCTGTGTGGCATTTCTTCTGAGGTGTGAAGCTCGAATCATAATTTTTGCTACTCTTATCTGACTCTCACTAGACTAGTATCTTGAGAGCAAGAATCATGATTAGCTCATCTCCTCACTGCCGAAAAGGCTAGAAAAAATCATTCAAAAACAGAGATTCTACCATGTGAAGATTTCAACCCCATGCTTCTCATGCCTGTCTCCTTTACAACCAAAGACCTTATAATTTCAAACCCTACATGTGAGAATGTGAACCTAATATTCTACAACCCCAACCTAAACACTCTGTGATTTTAATCCAAAATTATTATAGGGAAATACTATAATTTCTCTCTTGCCTGGTCATTCTGATTTGACCCTGTGGATCACACAATTGCATGAGACAATGAAGACAGGGAAAGCCAGGCCAGCCTGTAGCAATGGCCCTACTGCCCCAGCCTTGTGGCCTGTATCCACAGGCCAGCACCTGGCTCTGCCCAGGCTTGGACCCAAACTGGAGACCTGTGAGGGCAGGATGCTCCCCCAATGTTTATTCCCCCGCATCTGCCAGATGAGTCAGTGGGCTGCCCTGGGTCCCCCCTCATTGGACCTGTAACAACCTCTGCCCCTCAGGACATAGACCCCCTCCCTGACTTTCCCTGCCTCCTCCTTTTCTCGCATGAGCTGCCAACAAACCCTGGAGCCTGTGATCAGGTTGAGTCTTGTCTCCTCTCAGCAGGCGCAAGGGAGCCAGTGATAAACACGTGTGTGATCCTTTCCAAGACGCTCAGCCAGGAGAGGCTACGGGCTGGCCCCGTTTCTCCTGTCGGTTCCTCACCTCTGCTGTGTGTGTGTGTGTGTGGCGGGGGGTGGGCACGGAAGCCTACCGTCGGGGAGATTCTGGGGTTGGGCCCCAGTGACCATAAGGTACTCAAGCATTCACTGTATACATACACTGTACAGCTCTGTATGCCAACCTTGGGGTATAGCTACAAACGAGATCCTTGGGGTCTCTGTCTCCCTTGAGCTCTGTCTCCCAGATCCTTGGTCTGGTGAGGGGTAGGAAAAAGCTCAGGAACAAGGCTACTTCCAAGTAAAGGTTATGAAGGAATTAAAAGAGCAGCTTGTTTGAGGAGGGAACATCTGAGCTGAACCCTGGACAGCAGCCACAGAAAGATTTGAGAGAAAACAAGACTCTCACCCCCTGGCCTGGCACGTCACCTTGCAAGCTCCTCGGCTGCTGTTATCCCATAAGGGGTTCACAGACCAGCCACTCTGGGCCCCTGAACTTGCTCCAAGTTCTGGGGACCATGGCCACTATCTCTCCACACTAGAACCAAGTTGCCTTGACCTATTTTCCCTGTCTAGCCAAACCTCACTCATCTTGTATAAGGTCTACCTCCTCCAGGAAGGCCCCTGAGGTTGGTCTTATGACATCTGATAGCTTCTAGCATCTGCATTACCCAAGAGCTGCCTTGAACAGCAATAACTGCCCTCATGCCTTATAAAACTCTCTCTCGCTTGATATATACCAAACCCTTCTTACTCCAAGCTAGAAATTCTCTTCTTTAGTTCTCACAGTGGCCCCCAGGGAGTGCGAGCTTCCAGAGAGGGAGGCGATCTGTGACCTGTGCCCGAAAGAGAGATCTGACCACAGAAACAGGGAGGAATCAATAAATAGGCAAGGCCAGGCAGGGCCTTACAATTTACCCCAGTACATCTTCCTGGGACAGGCCAG
The DNA here is from genome assembly GCA_004027375.1 of Macroglossus sobrinus. Lineage (NCBI taxonomy): Eukaryota > Metazoa > Chordata > Mammalia > Chiroptera > Pteropodidae > Macroglossus > Macroglossus sobrinus. The sequence goes on from PVKZ01003069.1 coordinate 150,412, forward strand.
GTGAGTAGCTCTGCCAGTGTGACTCACTGTGGCCTGGGCTGACTGGGAGGCTCTGACACACGGGATGTGGCCAGAGGCTGGAGTGGAGGGAGGAGGAGGAGATGTGAGGGCTGGAGGAGGGGCCAGCTGGCCTCCCCCATTCATATGCATGTGGGGGGCCTCGCTCCCCTCCGAGGTGTACAGGCTACCTACCTCCCAGCACCACTTACCAGACAGACTCCCTCCTGTGTGGCAGTGTTTGCACAACTTGTAATCACACCCATCCCATGCAGGGGACTAGGTGCAAGGCCCTGCGGTAAGTGCCTTTGTCGCCTTCCCTCCTCATCTGAGCCCTGAGGACACTCTGGCCAACTCTGCTTGCTTCTTGGGAAGGAAGGTGACAAAGCCCACAGGTAGACCTCTGACCACCATGCTCCAGCAGCGTGTGATGTGCAAAGAAGGCCAGCTTGAGAGCCAGATATGCTAGGTTCGAATTCTGGTGTTGCTGATTAGCTGTGGAACTCTCAGCACACTATTTAACCACTCTGTATCTCAAGCTCTTCACCTATAAAATGGGCATGAGGATGCTGCTGTTCTGAGGGATGCTTTGCAAATTAAGTGAGCTGACGTATCTGGAGCTAGAGGACTGTCTGGCCCAGAACAAGATCTGTTCCTCTTAATATATCCATCACCCAAATGTAGCAGCTCACAGCCCACACTTAGTAGATTTCTGTGTTTGGACCTCTGGTAATCCTCTTTCTTTTTCACATTTCATATATTTTTTAAGAGTTACTGGTGACTATCAGTTTTAAATGCCAACACTTAAAAACGAAGTGATCGCACATAAAAATCTGAGTCTAAAATCAGAGAGTCTGGCCACTGGGGGCTGGCATTTCTGCACAGCCACAACAAGCTGGAGCTGAGTTGGGGGCTCTAGGGATGGCGTCTGCATTCCTTGGTTCATCACAGCCCTGTGCATAGTTTCCTAGGTCCTTGTCGTTCTTGTTCCTGCCCAGCCTCCCCTAAGAACCTGCATTTGTGGCCCCCAGTGGTGTCAGCACAAGTCCTGTCACTGCAGTGGTCTGTCCTCCCCCCGAAAAGTATTGAGCCCTCCCTTCCCATCTGCCCTGGCTCACGGACAACTCTCCACAGAGCTCCAACCCGACAGGAGAATTTTTCCTCTTTCAGCACCTCCTGAACCTGAGGGCTCCAGCGTGGGTTCTGAGCCCCTCAGCCTTCACAGGCATTTAAGAGACCACTTGCAACCTCGGGCCACGGCCCAAGGCACTGCCTGAGCCAGGTAGCACTGACTTGGGTACCCTGAGATGTCTGGTCAAGCTGTTTCTGCCCAAATACTCCCTGGGATAAAGAGCTCTCTCCTTCATCGTTAACTCACTCTGAATCTCATGGCTGTGACTTATCCTCACCCTGGCAGGAGCTGTCTCTCTGTGATACCCCCACCCGACCCCAGGTGCCCTCACTCTGTACTTTGGGCTTGCTCTCTTGCAGTGGGACAACCAGCTTCTTATGAGATTGGGTGTCCAGCCCCCTTTATATCCCAGCCATCTCTACGGAAACATCCTGGAACATCCCTACTCTCTTCTAAGCTGAATCCAGGATCCAGGAAGACCCAAGGAGGCAATAAAAAAAAAAAAGGTCACCGCCTTTATTTCTAGCTCTAGATTTTGGTTGAGGTGACCAATGACATGTTAGGGACCCTGGTTCATAGGGATGACTCCTACTGAACTCACCTCGACCCCTCCCTTCAATCAGCGTTTTGTACAGCTGATTTTGTAGACCCAAAGATAAGAGTTCACATGCATCTCTCTTTTCACTTTACTGAGTTATACCCAACATTTTCACAGAGATTCAATTATTTGATTTCTCTAGTAACAGATAAGCTCCCTGCTATACGCAGATCCTGACCAGCAGCAAATGGACAACGGAGTCCAGTGGACTGAGACTAAGGGCAGAGCCCTGTGGCTCATCACCAGAGACCCGACACCAGCCATTATGAATAAGTTGTTTCGAAGCATTTCTGCAAGAGCCTCCCGGCTCCCTTTCCTGGCTGCCTACCTTTCGGCCTGCCTCGTTATTGTGTAAGTTCATGAGAGTCCGGGCATTCTGCTTGATCTCCCGGGCATCCACAAAGACCTTGGCGAAGCCGATGCCGTAGCGGATGTCGGCAGAGCAGCCACCCCACTTCCAGCCCTCGTCCCGGTGGTACTGGCCTTGCTTCTCCTTGTCGCAGCCACAGTCACTCAGGTTGCCCTGGGTACAGGCAGCTGTGATGGCATGGGCCACACCGGCAGCAATGATGGCATACGTGAAGGCAGCCTCTCGGCTCCCTGCAAGGAGAAGAGTGGAAAGACTGGGGTCAGGTCCAGGGCATCCTGGGAGAATGCCAGGCCTGGATAAGAAGGGACGCTGAGCTCATGGTAACAGCTCCATGAAGATTGACTGAGCACCCTTTCTTTACGCCCAAGAAAGCTATGTCTTAGGGTGATGACAGTGCCTGAGCATCCCTGTCAGGCACACACACTAATCCAGTCTGCAATCACTACATGCCCTTAGGAATGTGGGCAGGAGAGAAGAAAGGCATGTGGGCTGGTTGCCCAGGCTCTGGCAGGCCAGAGGAGGGGACCCCTCTGTTGATTGCACTCACCCCACCAACACTCAACAGAGCAGTGTAAGCTGTACACTTGTACAATGCTCACAGCATCTGGCAACAAACAATAAGGCAGCATTTCTTGAACACCTACAGTGTGCACAAGCTCTGGAACCAGAGGCCTGGGCTTAAATCCCAGGAACACCAGGCTCTCGTTCTGTGACTTCTAGCCCATGATGACCCCTCCCTGAGTCTCAGTGTCTCAGTTATGCAACAGGAACCTTGCAGTACTTTTCTCATGTTGGTGACAGAGAACAATAAGAGGTTGTCCTGTAAGAATTGTTTTAAAAGTGTTCTTGTTATCAGAGGAGTTGTAGATATATTTCAAAAAAGGACTAGTGACTTTTTAAAAGCCTGATTAATGACCTAAAGAGCAATTATATGAATTCTACTGTGAAACAAAAGGAAGGTCTCAATGAAAGTTGTATGACTGTTATATTTCTGTGCTATTAAATATAGGCTAAAATATCAATTTTGTAATTCTCTGTTTAAATGGAAACTATTGACCTCCCTGGCCCTAAATGAAAGGGCTAATATTTTAGATTGATTATTTTATTGTAAATTAATCCATACTAACTTTTAAATTTTGGTTGATTGTTTTTTGTTAATAAATGTTCAAAAAATAAACACTAGAAGTTAAAAAAAAATTATCACTCTCAGTTCCGTGCCTGGCTTCTGGCACCTGCTTGACACAGCTCTTGTTCTCAGTTGGCCCCTATTATTACTGCTGTGTGTCACCTGCTATTTGTAGGTTCATCCCCTCTTCTTCTTTGTGGTCTCCTCACTAGACTATGAGCATCTCCAGTGGAGGCTGGGACCTGGCCCCCTTCACGTCAGCATCCTCAGGCCTCTGCCCAACAGAAAAGGCAGCGACAGGAGAAGGGGAGAAAAGACTGCTCGGAGTCATGGTGGAAGGAGACAGGTACATCAACAAGAAGGTTCAGTGCAGGGTCTGGAAGCTGCTGAGAAGTTGCTTTCCCACAGGTCTTCCCAGCTAGTAGGAGATTGGCCCTGCCAGATGGTTCTGGGACTTTTAGTGGAGGATTAAAGGGTCCTGAGTAGCTAGGGTGCAAGAGAGCTGCTGCCCACGCTCTTAGCCTTTCTGGGCCTCAAAATGGGTTTATGAACAGTGTCTACTGTACAGGGTGGAGATGAACCAAGGCACTCCATGGGAAGCCACGTGTGCAGTGGGAGCCCTGAGTAGGCATTAAGCAAGTTCATGCTCAGAGCCAGCATGGAGTAGGGGTCAGGGAATGCACCCTGGAGGAAAAGGTCTCTGAGCCCAGGGCAGGTTGATGAAGTGGAGCTGACCAGGCATGATGGGGTGGGGAGAAATGTTTCAGGATGTTGGGGTGGAGATGGCTTAAGCAGTGGGGAAGGTAGTGGATGAGGCAACCTCCAAGTTACTTTGAGCTCCTGGTCACTCTGACCCCCACACTCAGACATTCCCTTTTCCTATCCACCCATCGTCTACCTATGGCTTCCCTCACCTGGGCTGCTAACAACCTGTAGCCCCTTCCTCTCCACCCTAATCACCACTCCCTCTCCCTGCAGACACTTAAGCCTATCCACCTGCTAGATTGGAAGGCTTCACTGTACCAGGGCCACTTTGCTCTGACATTCTATGCCAGCCCAACTATGACACCTGTTAACACAGGGGCTCCAATTCCAGCTTCACTGCATGACTACAGTGTTCCTGACCCTGCAGACATTATCATAGTGGTATTAGAAATACATGTGTATATCATAGGCATGACAGAAGGCTGGCTCGATGCAGAGCCTCACAGACAGGGGATAGTACAGAGTGGACATGCACATAGGCTTGACTTCTGGTCCCGCAATTTGGCAGGCTGGATACTTGACAAAGCTTTTGTTATGTGAAATTAAGATATGATGCATGACATCTACCAATGCTGGCCTGGGCTCACAGGAAGGCAAGGAAATCCATTGGGATCATGTGCTGAAGACAGAACTGACCACCTGCAGGGCAGGTAGACACAGAATGTGGCCATTTCATATTGCAGGGCTCTGCAAAGGAGAAAGATTTGGAATTAAGATCACAAAGGCAAGAGACAAGGCTTCAAGTCCCCCTGAGGCAGGACATTTGGAAAAAGCACTTGATGCATAGACTTCCAGGGAGAGGGCAGATTGAGAAAATCGCTACCCACTAACAAAACCGGACAACAAGTGGGACTGACTTGGTCTGAACAGTTGGCAGGAGGGTGAGGGGTGGGCAACCAGGATCTCCTGGAAACTAGAGCCTCATTTCTGTTTCTGCACAGATTTCAGGCTTAAAATTCCCTCTCCTCAACCCCGAATGTTCCAAGGTCTCCCAAGCCAAGGGGGAAGACTGGTGCCAAACAGTGATTCCCTGGAACTCCTGAAGGAGCAAAGATAAAAGCCCTTGGGCACCAGCTCAAACTGCTGCAGAGTATCAAATGCACAAAAGATCTACTAAAGCAGACAGACGACAGTGAGGTTAGACCTTCCTGTACATCAGAGAACAGAATAATCACATGGAGAATAGTAAGAGAACTCGAGGAATCCCTGTTCCATCACTTTCTAGCTACGTGACTTTGGTGGAGTCACTAACCTCTCTGTATTCCAGTTCCTCCACCATCAAATAGGGATGTCAACCACCCACTTTATTTAGGGCTAGAAAAAAATTAACAAAGGTAAAGCATTTAGCACAGAGCCTGCCATGGAAAAGTGGCCCCAAATATTAGATTTATTACAATTTCTATTGATGGCAGTAGGTAGCAGTTCCTCATAAGAGAGCTGTGAGATAAGGAGTAGAAAGAAGTCTTCTTTTATTTTCATTCACAGTTGGAGAAACTGAGGGCAAGAGGCGGGTCTGGTTGGCTCAGGCCGCCAACTGGTGGACTGCAGAGCGGGGTTGCAGACTTAGCCTTTGGAAATCGGCCTTGCTCACCAACATTAGGCTGGCACTGCACGGTCCCACCTCCTCCCTCAACACTACCACTGAGGAAACTGCCCTGGGCATTAAGCTCACTGTGTAACTACTGTCAGGACATCCGTTAACCTCTCTAAGCCTTCCTTGCTCCCCTGGTGAAATGGGAATAACAACAGCATCTGTATGTCATGGGATACCGAGTGGGCTGAATCATAGAAAAAGGGGAAGGTGCTGAGCCCAGTGCCCGGTGTCTAGTAAGTGTTCAGTTAATGCTAGTCATCGTTGTTTTTGTTATTATTACTGCTGTGTTTCATTTTGCCTCATTGTGCTCTATGTGACTTCAAGGGGTAAGACAGCCTATGCAGAGGCAAGTGTATGGGATTAATCCAACATCTGTATGCCCACTCAGACAGGTTTACAAGGGGACAGGAACCATGTCTGTCTTGCCTCTAGTTCACAACCCCCACCATAATGTGTGAGGGATGAATGAATGAGCAGACCTGAATTCCAAGTTCAACCCTGCCAGAGCAAGTCACTTAACCTCCCTGAGCCTCCGTTTCCATATTCACTAATATCACCTACCCTGTAGAAAGACATAGATATCACCTGTCATATGCACAGTGCTTAAGTAAACAACAGTATTATAATGATTAATATTGATGAAATCACAGGCACTGGTTGGAGGTACAGAGAGAGAATGCCTCTTGCTTAGTTTTCTCCATAGCCTTCCTGTTATTTTAGACTTATTTGTTTATTGTCTGCTTCTCCCATCACAGCTACCACCTCCATTGCCCTTCTAATAAATAATCTCCTTGAAGATGAGCACTTTGTCATGTTCCCTGTCATGTCCCCAGGGCCTGACAAGTAGTAGACATTTCATAATTATTTGTTGAATGAAAAAATGAATGAATAAAAGAAAGCTCCAAATAGTGGTTGAGAGCCATGGGTGACCTTTATTTTATGCTTCCATGCTGGCACTTGGGGAAGTATGCTCACCTGGTTCTGAGGAGAACAAACTAACTGAGGTTCAGAGAGATTCTGCGAGGTGGGTGCGAAGCAGGGACGAGCTCCAGCCCATTCAGCATGTGTTCCCCTAGGATGTCAGCACAGAATTAAACAGACACCACTAGGGTTTTGGGTTTGTTTTTGAGTGGAGGAGAAGGGTAGAAGGAAAGTAACCTTTGTTGAGCATCTGCTACGTACCAGACCCACATACGGCTCTCTCTCTGTGTGCTATTTCGCAACAGCCCCATTGCGTAGACATCATTCTTCACAATTTTACAAGGAAGGAAACCAAGAATCTGAGAAGCAATGTGATCCACTGAGGCTACGCACCTAGAAACTGGCCAGAAGCGGGGTTCTAGGCCTGAGCTGGGTGGTGTCCTTACTCAGTCACATCCCACCTGCCTTCCTGGTTCCTTGCTGCATCTGAAAACTTACCCTTCCTTTGGTTTAAGGCATCAGAATAAAAAGCCTTTATTTCTGTCCAGAGATGCTACTCAGTTGTTATCAGTTAAGATTTATCAATAAATTATTTATAAGACCCATGCAACTCAGATGGCTCAGCTTGCTAAGCCTAGAACAGGGTTTGATGGCAGAAAGAAGGTTGAAAAGGATCCTGGAATCTTAAAATCTTAGACTCTCAGGGTGAGAAGTCACACTGAGCTCCAGCCTTTCATGCCTCCTTCACCCACCCTTATTTTATCAGTGGGGAAACAGGCTCAGAGCGATGACTTGCCCAGGCAGAATCAGGATTCAAACTCAGAGGTCATACACTCTCCAACAACTCCAGAAGACTCCCTCAGACCCTGGCTGTGCTCAGTACTTCGATCAGGACCCTTCCCTTAGTATGGGGATGCCTGTCCAGTTAGGTGATTGTCTGAATGCCATCTCATTTGTCTTTTAAAACATATCTGTTAGGGTGGTTCTAAGATGTCTGTTGAATTGCTGCAGAAATGGAGTGAGATGATATGCCCAATGGCACATAGTTCATAAAAAGCATAACGAAGTCATAAAATTGCTTGCTATTTTGTCAGGCTCTGTTCTGAGCATTCAATATGGATCAACTCATTTAATCCTGTGACAATCCTATGAGGTATAGACAGTTATATTAGTTTCATAGATGTGAAAATCGGGGCCCAGATCGGTGATGTAAACTGCCGAAGATTCAAACTTGATCAGCCCGGCTCCAGTGTCTGAGTTACTCTTTGCCTCAGGGTCATGATAATCACTCCAGTCTTACTGACACCAGCCCAGGCTCTTTTCTGGATCTTCCACATTGGGCTGGTGAACAGCAGACACTGGGCTTGGCCATCGCTGACCATACGCCCTCCATAAACAGAACCACCCCCTTTCTGCCCTGACCATCCACCCATCCCTCCCATCCACGAGCAGAGGGAGAACCTCTTCAAACCTAGCTCTCCCTCTGACCTCCTTGACTGAGTCATGTACCTTGTTTTTTCATTCAACAGATATTTCTTAAGCACCTACTATGTGCCAGGCACCATGCTGGGGGATGGGGACACTGACAAGAGGGTTTTATACATGCCCCTCCTTTATGGGGGACATATAGTGAGATCAAGTCACTCGGTGGCAGCTGAGGACTGTGAAGAACGTAGAACAGGACAGTGATGAGATCAGGGGGCATCTGGCGTGGTAACTTTTGAGTGGGAGGAGCCAGACAGGAGGTTTTCTGGGGTGGGGAAATGGGCTTCAGGTCCAGGGGCAGCCTGTGTGATGACCCTGACACAGTGTAGCCTGTGGTGGCAGCAAGTGAGCCAGGGGGTCTGGGGGACCTGAAGCTACAGACAACAGTGGCGGATCCGGCTGGCCCCCACCATCCCACCCTGGGTAGAGGTCCTGACCTCCCTGGAATCAGAGAATAGACTCCTAGAGCCACAGACATGAGGCCCTGGTTCTTCCTGGGCTTTCACAGACATGGTTCTTCTTGGAATGACAGGTTCATGGAAGCCAGGAGACTTGCTCAAGGTCTTCAGTGACTTGGAGACCATGGAAATTTGAACCAGGGTCTCTTGGCTCTCAGCGTGGAATCCCCATTCCCACCTCCACCCTATCCTTCTTAATTCTCAGTCTACCCATATCTCCAAGTAAAATTTCCAACCCAAAGTCCAGGTGGTTTCAGCTCAGAACTTGAATAAAATGGAGCTTGTCTCTTCTGCCCCTTATTCAGCTGGGGGACCCCGAGCAAGGACGCTGCCTCCCCCAAGTCTCATCTTCCCCATCTGTGACATGGGAACCAGCAGGAGGACACTGCCCAGATTCCATGAAGATTTAATGAAATCCCCCGTGTAAAGAGCTTAGGCTTCCAGAGGTGCTCTGTAAAGAATGGTATTATTACTCAGATGAAAATGGGGAGCCCTGCTGACGCCCTCCACACATTCCAGCTCTATAACGATCCCTGCGGGTACAAAGGAAATAAACTGATGTCCAAGCCTGCCCAAAAGATTCCATTCCACCGCCCTGTGCAGCCACTGTAAATGGTTTGCACCGGAATATTATCTGGGTGTATTTACGGTATCTTACTGGAAACCACAAAGTGCATTGTATTTTTTTTTCTTTTTCTATTTAAAGCCAATGGGTCAGAGAGTGAGCAATCTACAGTGACACAGGCTGAAATATATGATGATTTGGAAAATATACAGATGGAAAAAGGATACTTTTGCCAGCCCTGTGGCATGGCAGTCCACAGCCATTCTGGGCTCAGAATGCCACATCTGGCTGTCTTTATCCAGAGGAACTAGAGAGCCTCTCAATGAACAACCAGAAGAATTGAGGGAGCAGAGAGTAAGTGTCTGCACAGACCTTGGCTAAGGTAACAGCGATGGGATATGGGGAAGGGACATTGTAGGCCCCTAGCCTCCACCCTTCTCTTCTGCTTTGGTTCCATCCAAGGGTCTCTTTCTACCAGGCTGACCACTACTGCTGACCACTCATCCAGGGTTAGCACCTGTTCCTTCCTGGCACCATGCCTTTGCATATTTTGTTCCCTCGGTCTGAAAATGACCTTCCTGTCTCTTCTGCCTGGTGACAGGCAATGTAGCCCAGTGGTTTCAAAGCAAGGCCCTAGATGCTGATAAACCCAGGTTTGTGTCCTGGCTCCACTTCCCAGTGCCAGGACCTTGAGTAAATTAACTGACCTCTCAAAGCCTCAGTTTCCTCATTTATAAAATGGAAATAATAAAATACCTGCCTCCCAAGGTTGTTAACAGGATTAAATAAACCAAGGCATATGACAAGACTCCATAACACCAGGTAAAGAATCAATAAGCAGTAGCTCTTAGCAGATGCATTATTGGTTAACCATACCCATCAAGATGCAGCTCCAATGTCCCCACTCTGAGAGGCTTTCCTGAGATTTCTTCTCTCTGCTTGTCGGTTAGCACCTTAATCATCCTTATTTTGTGTCGAAAATTATCAGTCTCTTCCCATTATGTTGTAGTGACCTGGATTATTTATCTGTGAAGCCTCAACAACTGAATGAATGAATGACTGTGGGTGTAAAAGTGTGTGTGCATGTGTATGTCTGTCTGTCTATTTGTGTACCGTATGAAAGCTGGAAAGAGAACATCACAACAAAAGACTCATCTCAAAAATAGTGTCAGGAAAGCTACAACCCAGCATGAGCTGAGGTTTGCAAAAAGTGCAAATGAAACAAAAAAGTCCTTTGCTAGCTGTGCTCTAAACAAGAATAGGGAAAGAAAAGGTCTTGCTCAGGCAAGATGGCGTATTGTTAAGAAATGGCAAAGGGACAGTGGAGCTGGCCCACTCCTTGCTTCTGTCTCACTCACTGGAAAGGTCTTCATATCCATCCCTCCAAGCAGTCATTAGCTGATCAGACATGTGTTCCATCTACTCTCACAGCCCTAGAGGGGTAAAAAGATAGAGCCACTTGCGCAGGGCATATAGGTTCTCAGATGAGGGATCCTAGGTCCAGTTGGGCACCCAAAGGAGAGAGAGTGGAGCTGCTGAAGTGACTGCTCAAGAGAAGCGGTGACGTATGTGACAGGAACAGAAGCCCACAAATGCACCAGTTACTCAGTCTGCAGATAGAAGAGGGTGGACCCCAGGGACTGAACCCTAGGTTATCTGTGCCCATCCCTGGAAAAATTCCGGTAGGGAAGTACCAAACAGGAGGTCATGAGTGTTTGAAAAAGAATGCAGCTGTCCCCAGGAGCACACATCAGGAAATCACCATTTCTTTGTTGACAACAATGCTGGAGACATAGCAAATTTCTGTATGTGCTAAGAATTTGATTATCTTCCCACATCCTATCTCTCCCCTGAGACAGGGGAGAGAAACTCTTCTGACAGTTCCCCACCTGGGCAACCAGCATGTCTGGAACATAAAACCCTGTGGATTGGCTATCCTCACCTCTCTCTCCAGTCTCTTTCAGCCTTCTTTACCTGACACCCTGTAGCCCGGGGTCCCTGGATCACTCTGAATCCCTGGCTCCTGACTAGGTCACACCTGAAAGCTGTTCTTGGCTGCTCCTCTCCTGTTACACTATTCCTCTCGTAGGTTGTGGGCCAGGCCATTTCAGGTGACCCCTGCAGGCAGCTTTCCTTGCTACTATCCACCTGCTTATCTGCCCAGTGCCCTCCCCTCTTCTACAGAAGATTCTCAGCAGATTCTCAGAGTACATTTCAGCCCTGACTTTGCTGTTTGTCTCCGCCAGACAGGGAGCATCCTGAGGGCAGAGCCTGTGGCCAATTCATGAGCTGTTTACCATTCAGAAGATTCTAGTAAAGATCTATGTGTCAGTTAAGTGAGGAAAGGGTGGACTCATGGGAGTGGGAGGAATGGTGTGTGATTCTATGACATTTAATTTATATGAATTCAAGAAAATATATCAAGGAGAAAATAAATTAAAATACTGTATTGTGGGAATATAAATTGGTATAGCCACTATGGAAAAGAGAATGGAGGGTCTTCAAAAAATTAAAAATAAGTAATTTCACTTCTGGGTATTTATCTGAAGAAAACAAAAATCACTATCTGAAGAGACATCTGTGCCCCTATGTTCAGTGGGGCATTATTTACAATAGCCAAGACGTGGAAACAACCTAAGTGTACATTGAAAGATGAATGAATAAAGAAATTGTAGTATCTATATGCAATGAAAATTATTCAGCCATAAAAAAGAATGAAGTCTTGCCATTAGTAACAACATGGATGGACCTTGAAGACATGCTAAGTGAGATAAGTTAGACAGAGAAAGACAAATACTGTATGCTCTCATGTATATGTGAAATCTAAAAAGGGAAAGAAAGAAAGAAAGAAAGAAAGAAAGAAAGAAAGAAAGAAAGAAAGAAAGAAAGAGAGAGAGAGAGAGAGAGAGAGAGAGAGAGAGAAAGAAAGAAAGAAAGAAAGAAAGAAAGAAAGAAAGAAAGAAAGAAAGAAAGAAAGAAAGAAAGAAAGAAAGAAAGAAAGAAAAAATAACTCAGAATCACTATATGTATATTAGGCACTCTTCATTCTGAATTCACATG